>JAAVTS010000716.1:16161-37256 GCA_022845575.1 Baylisascaris ailuri | reverse complement strand
GGGGGGGGGGGGGAAGAGAGATGTGGTGGTTTAAAAAACAGACGAGAAGTAAATTAAAGTGGGGAGATTCCCTTCAGCAGCATTTTTCTTTTCTTTTGAAAAACAACGATGTCGTCAAATACGCAGTAGAAATTGTTTCATTCGTTTTTTGCTTTACAAGATTCAATCAGATGAAATCTGATACTCACTTCTATATTTGCATATTCACGAGAAGCGCCTTTTAAAGTTTTGCATTTCCCTTCATATTTTTGCACCATTTTATTGACTGCCATCATAAGGGGCAAATGAATTGAATAGAATTCAACGTCACTAATATAAGAATATGACCTTACAGTTTGTTGGTCGATTTTTATGTATTTAAAAAAAAATTTTTTTTTAATGCCTTTAATAACTTCACTATTAACTAGCTAAATTGTTGAATTGAAATAAGTAATATTAAATGAGTGAAACTTTTGCTTCTCGCGAACAGCAACATGATGATATATATGTAAACGTTATTTGTTTAGCCTCAACCTTATGAAACTCTTCCTGAATGTTGTCTCGTAAAGTTGCTTTTTTGTCTTCCACATTATATACCAGGTTTTTAATTGTTTGTTTGTTTTCTCGCTTTTTCGACATTTTTGTCGGGTTTAATTCGTTCAGTTATGTAAAAATTATATTATGCTTATCATTTAAGCAGCGAATAACGCATATATCGAACTCCCTAGCGCTCTATTGTTTAGGTTGTTGGGAGGTTATTTGCTAGGTGATTTGATGTTTGATTTTAAATGCAAATCAACTAAACCGCTGAAGATAAGTTTTATGTCTCCATTAAGATGTTTATATAAATTTATAGGCGAAATAATAGATTTATTACTTTTTGTAGTACTTGATCCGTATTTTCTCTTGTTTAGGTGAGGTGAATTTCAAAGAGCAATTCGACGAAGGTATGGAATAATGGGGTGTGGTAATTCGCTGCTCAGATGTTTTCCAGAAAAAAAAGGAAGTGTGTATTGCTTTAAAAAATTTTGCTTCAAATATTTTCGAAGCAGCTAATCATTATACGCTATCAATTGTTATGCTACTCGTATCTCTTTTTCTTTGCTAAACCGTTGCATTTCCGATCGTCATCGAGCTTTACTTTCGTTTATTTTTTCGCTTCTATTTTTTTTCATTTCCTTTTCATCACTTCTTTAGGATAATTTTTCATTCCGTCATCACCGCATTTTCGCGATGTTCTCATCTCTCTTATTTTCTATCTCATCCTCTTTTTTCTTTTTTCTTTTTTTAAATTTTCTTTGTTAATTTATTCTTTAATTTTCTTCATTATGCATAATAATGATCATTACGTATAATTTTTGCTGATTAATTTCAAAGTCATCTCTCACGCAATGAGATTTTTGCTCGTATTGATGAGCAATTGGCCAATGTGCATAATAATCTCGTCTTCTATATTCGGCTATTATTCGCGTTTTATTTCCTCTTATTTTTCTATTTTCTTTTTTCTTGTTCCGTTTTTCTTTTTTTTTTGAAAAATTTTCTTCCAATTTGATTAGCCTTTTTTTTGTTGTATATGTAAATATCACATTGTTCGGGCGAATTTTAACTTGTGCATTTTCTTTTCTTTTTTCTTATCTATTTTTGAGACTCTTGGGGAGTGGCCATTAGTGAATTCGTATGATCATCGTTTTTAAAGGATTCACCTGCCAGCTAGAGCTGCCTTAAAATTTACCTACTGTAAGTTTGCCTTATCGTATGGTATATGCATCGTATTATTGCCTCAGATTATTAGTATTGGTATCAAGTCGGTCACATTTTGAAGGGACAGTTGTATATGTTTGTATGTGTAAATTTTTTTTTAGTTAGTTAGGGTGTAGGCGTCGTGACTAAATGAAGGTAAGGTGGTTAAGGTGCGTTGATTATGAGAGGGGCTAGGCTATGCAGTAGCTACGAGTGAGGGAGGGAGGTGAGTGTGTATGTGGCGGGTCGGTTGGTCGTGTCAGCGTGTGTCTCGTCCTCATTTTCACCACTTCCTTCGTCATTCAACTCACTCACCACCAATATCTATTGTTGTTTCGTATTGTGTGCTCCGAGTACGTCGACCTCACTCTCCTCTCCCTAATCACTTTTGAAGTCTCTTTTTCGGCCGTATTCTCTCTTTACATATCATTAACTCTCTTCCCAACCCTATCGTATGCAATCACTATCTCTTTAGGTATTGCCCGTATGTAATTTTCGCCAATGATAATAATAATACTGAGTGGGTTTGCGCACTATGTGTGACTGCCTCTTTTTGCCCTCTTCAGTAATCAAACACAAAGCATTCACGTCCTCGTCGACTAATCCAGACAGGGGGCGTATCATATATTCGATCATATCGTTCGCCGAATACATCAAATCAGTGCATACAATTCTTCTTGTTATGATTGGCATAGATTAATTAGTGATCTTTTTTTTTTTTTTTTTTGCGAATTCTACGAGATAGGACAGTCGGCAATTGCATGTCTCTCACTGGCACTAGCTATTCTCTACTTTGGGCTGGTCCCCCAGATCGGTATTTCTCCATCCTTTTTGGAATTAAATTCCAAACTTCAAATAAGTAAGAAAGAAAAGCTTATTGTTGATTGGAGAAAGAAGAGCACACAACGGAAAACATTTTCAAATAGCAAATAATCGTATCACAATTCAAAATAATAATCGATCATTTCGATCAACAACGAACTCAAATAAATTAACCACGATTAAATATACAAGAAAAAAAGAAAAAAACAAACAAAAACAATAATCCATCCCCTTTTCACAGAATTACTGCTCAGATTATCTTTTTTTTTTAAATTAGGATATGATCGAATAGTTTATTGCACAATGAACATTGCGCCAAAAATCAATCACTACGATTTTCTTTAGCTATTAATAATATTGAAATAAATTTGCTGAGTGTGAATATTATTTCATTCAATATGAAAAAGAGTTTCATCACTAAACGATGAAATTATACTGATTCAGCAGTATAATATACATAACATATTCAAATGGCACAATGTTCAATGTTATCGATAAACTCAACGATCATTGAACCGTTATGCAACAATGTGCTTTCAAAAAAAAAAAAAAAGAAAAAAGAAAAAAACCTTTTATATCAATGATACAATTATCTCCTTTCAAAAAAAGTAGATCCCCTTTTCATACAAGTAAATATGTCTCTTTCTATCTGACATATTTTTTGGTAAGAAAACAAATGTAAATTTTTTGAATTAAAAAAACGAACCAAGTGTCGCTTACTTAAGAAAATATGCAGAGCATATAAAACAACATGCTCAATTATATCTTGAAATTTCTCTTGCCGCATAAACCCTCCCAATGGATATAGGCATCTTTAGCACTACAACTTGGACCCTATTTAAATCATATTTCTGCAAACAATTTTGATATCTTTAAACTGAAATAGACTCAAAAAATTTTCTCCACTATCTACGCGTATTCCTATGTGGGAATATTTAAAAATTATCGGCCAAATTTTGCATGATAAGCTCGGCTATGAATCAATATGGCAATCGATCTAGTAGAACTTTTCGGAGAAAAAAATCCACTTTCACTTACGTTAAGAATATCCCAATAATTTTTGTAAGAATACCATTAATTAGCAACACTATAGCAAATGCTAATAAATGACTAATCAACGAACGAAAATGGAGGCCTACTAATAATTGCCTCGATGCCAACCAATATCGTCGTCCGAGTTTTCATGCAATATTCGAGAAGACTCAAGCAAAGAAACAAACTAGGCGAAAAGCATACAAATAATCATTTCATAACCAATTTGTTCCTTTCAGAAACAATTTTTGTAGTGTCTAAAAAAGAAACTAGCTACCCCTATATTAAAATGTAAATCAAACTCCACTATTTTTAAAATAATCTAGGTGCTCCTCCACTAAAGAGGAAAGTTATATCCTCCTCAATACTAAAACAAATCTACTGGAAAGACGAATAACGCTTTGCAATATAAAATTGAAGAGGGGGGGGGGGGGGAGGGAAGCTGCTCAATAGCAGTGGTGAAGGAGAGATGACAGATGAACCCAATTAATCACCTAATTTCGCCAAATATTTCGATTCCTACAGCAAACTGTTTTAACGCCGGAGTGCGATTGTTCTATAATTCGAGCGCTATACAAAGGTTCTCCAACTATTCTTGATGCTTCGTGTGTTATACAAATTTTCTAGTACCATAACTCACAAAGCGATTTAATCGATCTTCACAGTCGAATAGATCTTATGGACGAATTTGGCCGTACCAACGTATCCGATCGTACCACACATCAGCCCAAGTGCTGCACTGAATAGACCCATATAGCCGAAATAAAATACCGTTTGGAAGAGACCATACATCCTGCAAATAATCGCACTTACGATATACTTAATACTGACCTCTTTCATATAGAATAGAACGGCTTCGCACACTTTAATTTACATATCACTTTTATCTCTTTTTTTAATCTCAAAAATTTACAAATATTCAAGTCAAGATGAACAGAAAACAATGAGAGATATCAATATCAACTTATTAAACCCTTAAACCCTAAAAATTCTTAAAAATAAAACTTCATCTCATCGATTTACTCCCTCTTTATAATATTCTAATTCCGCACCAATTAATCACTATAATTCAAGAAAAAAAAAGAGAAGTAAATAAATAAATCCACACCACCTACTTCGTCTTGAAAACAAAGTAGTAGATGGAATAGAGATAAACGTAGAACGCCGTCGACGTGCCCGCTAGGAAACTTGTCCATCTCCTTAACGAAAACCTTCAGTCCGCCAACAATCGATTAGAGAAATACGAAGAATAGCCAAAACAATTGAGCAATACCGTTGGAAACGATTCACATCGAGCAGCAAATAAAAGACCTCATATCAATGCAATTCCTTTCACCAAGTGATCACTCATTATTTAAACTCATCTCTTTTTCAACCACATCCTTCCGATATCCTAAATTAAGTTATGTGCTGAAATATAAAATATAAAATATACAACTCTTTATCAATGCCTCCAAGCTCAAAATGACCAGAGAGATGAAATGACCACTCATGAGAGAGGTGAAATGACCACTCATGAGAGAGATGAAATGACCACTCATGAGAGAGGTGAAATGACCACTCATGAGAGATGAAATGAACTAACTGACCATCGATAGTCCTCGGCATTTAGAAGGAAATAGGTGCACACAACGGTGACACACATTGTCACAATCGATAGAATCAGCACAACCAGCAACATGAAGCCATATACGTAGTAAATCTTGTATGCCCAGAACGATGTAAAGATGAAGTACCTGTAAATGTTTATTGCGTTGCTATGACAACCAACACTCAGTGCTTTTCAGTTCAGCGTAAGTATACCGCCGAAAATAAAACACATGAGCACTCACATTTCAATGAAGATCGATCCAAACGGAAGTACACCACCAAGCATAACGATAAGCCATGGCTCAAGGAACCATTTCTTATCCGGGATCGGCCGAGGGACTGCATTCACTCGACAAGGATAGTCTCCTTGACCTTTGATATTGCGTCCTTAAATTTTCATATATTAATAAATCAGTGCAATAATTTACAAAACATATCAAGGGACTGCCACTTATATTTCAAATCCGTCAACGAACCAATTGTACAGAAATAATTTTGGCGTGAGAGGATAAGGGAGCAGATAACGTCTTATATAATCATAATTTGCAATAAGTGCATTAACGAAAAAAAGAAGATCGAAAATTCTAAAAATGTTTTATTATTGACCACCAAGTCCACACTTCTTGCTATCCTACCAGAGCGGTCTCTAGATAGAATCCGCGCAGACAAACGAAACGCTTATAAATCGACTTTTTGAGTGCATCACACAATTCTCAACAAATCACTAATCTAAAGCCTGTCATTTGAAAGACCTCTGTATGACCGATAAGGACTGTGCTGAAAGACCTCCTTATATCCATTTGCTATTTGGAAATGTATTTCCGCCTATGGATGGTCGAAGCTCTATCGTCGTAATGCAGATAAAGGTCGAACAAAAGAGCTAACCCAGCACAGTGCCAACCAGTGTTAGCGGTAGGATGACGAATAAGCAGATCGCGGTGACGGCTAGCATAATAGTGAAAGGGATCGCCCTCGATGCATGATAGTAGATGGCCACTAAGTTTACCAAGAATGCCACTGCCGATACGGAACATGGCAATAAGAATGCACCCATCACCATTTGACGTATCCACCTTAACGAATTCAAACACTATTATATCCTCTTATCACCCACCAAAAATATGCAAACGAACGGCTAAATACCATAGCACCTCAAAAACCTCGTATATCATTCGTCGTAGATAGCAGTAATTCTTTTAGATAAAAAAGAAATGCCGAATTCAAATGGAAGAGATGCTTACTGTTTGCCTCCAAATCGAGCATACATTGAACCACCAGCAAAACCATTCACAGGGGAAGCCGCCGCATAAACAAATATTGCTGCACTCAGCAATGAACCACGCCTAAAATGTGTATTAAATCATAATTTTCATTAAAACCTAATATAATTCACCTATTATATCCAATAACTGTTCAATAATATCCTCAAAAGGTGTGTAAATTAAAGATAAATTCGGCCTCTTCAGGGTGAATGCAAAGTTCAGATAAGTGTCATCGATCAAGATGGACTAGAAAAATGCTTCAGTAAGAATAACTAACTCAGTATAGAATTCGCCAATAATTGCAAGGATGATCGTAATAACAACTACAGTAAATATATGATATCCGGCACCAATCAACGATGAGAAGAGCATCGGTAATGCTGGTGCACGAAAAATATCACCATGCACTTGTTTCCAGCCATATTCATCACCCAAATCACGCTCCTGAAAAATTTATATAAATCATTGTTAGAGTTCAAGTCTGCCGAATACAGAAAGAAAATATTTTTACTTACAATCCTTAACCACCTTAAAGGAAACACTTCTGAAGAGTGGTGATAAGATGCAAGAATGTAGCGCATAAGATAGGAGCTATGATAGAAGCATTTCTTCTCTCTGAAAACCCAAGAAAATTTTATTATCTCTGAAATTTGTTGTATATGTCAGTCATGAAGAGTTACTTACATCCTAACTAAGCTAATCTTTGGATCCTTCAGAGCCAAGTACTTATTAAAAAATAAAAAGTGAAAAAACCAGCTATCTCTTCTCTTGGAATAATTTCCTCCCCCTCCCTCTCCTCCCTCAACAAAATATCCCTCATGAAGAGAACACAGAGAGCTCCTAAATTGTAGGTACAATGGTGCAACATAAACAGTGAATAACAAAATATTGCCAACCGCACAGCTGAGATCAATATTTCCGATGCTCCGATTGCTTTAGTGCAATAAACATTGCAAAGCTTTTGCGTTAAGTAAATTGCACTAATTTGAATGCTTCTGTTTATGAAAAAATGTGGCAGTCATATACTGCCTCACCTATCACTAAACAAAAACGTTTTATAAACATTTGCAATCGTCGAATCATCAATAATATTTGTGCAATAACATCCATCTACCGTAACATTTCTACTCAATCATTTCTGTATATTTATGCGAAGGAATACAACGAAACAATAATAAATAAATAAATAAATAAACTAAAGTAAACTAAACAATAATCATAATAACAATAAAAGTAATACAGCAATAATTACTAAAATAAATGCAATGATAAAATCAATAAACACCCACTGGTAGAAGAGAAACCACCCTTACCACAAAATTACTATAAATATACTGAAGCACCTAATATAAACCACGATCTTCTATTCAATTCCCCTATCCCATAGATTTTTTCTATGCACCTAATTCAGGATGAATCGAATAAATATTACAAACCATATCGTCGAGGTCTTCATCCTTCTGATATCTGGCATAGTCTTTCCGAAGCGTTCGCACAAGGATCATCCACACGAGACCCACCAAGAATATGACCATCATGAACGAATTGAAGATCGAGAACCAATGTATCTATAAATGTATTACCACTATTTATCAAAGAATAGAGATAAGATTGCTTAACAGAAGGCACGCAGAATGAACCTGATACCTGCTAGAGGAACTTGAAACATCACGTAAAAAAACGACTCAAATGATCTACCCACCCTATGCTGAAAGAACGACGGATCGAGGTATTTGTCGAATCTGCGATCGAATTCGATATCAGATGGTTTCCATATAACTTCATAGCTGAACGATATTTCAGCATTCGGCAATAAAGGTATACGAACGTCGGATGTCACATTCACATCCACTATCTAAATGTGAACGATGAATTGCTATTATTTCTATGATAGATTGGAATCCCTTATCTTGTAGTTAAATGAAATCGATGAATCATATAAGAGAATCTGCACAAAAACAGCAAAAATCATGTCCTACTATAACAAAAATCGAGAACCTCTTGCAAAAGCTTTCCCACCACAAAAAAGTGAGCTACATCCTACTTGGCTAAGGCTGCAAATAAAATGAACATAATACCAGAAAAGAAATAATAGCAAAAGACTAGTACTCACCTGATTCTTGTTATAACCAATCTCGAGTTTCTTATGTGTGAAAAGTTTATACGTGGGAGGAGTGGTTGATGAATCTATCTCGCCGACCATTCCTAAATTCCATTAATTTCATAAAAAGGAAAAAAAAAGAAATTTGTGAAAGGCAAAATTGCCACAATTTGCGTTTTCCGAAACCGACTGAGTATAGTTAACCAATCGATTAAATTAAATATTCATTAACCAAAACTGCTTAAAAATGATTTGCATGGAAATTATAACAGAAACAATAAGCGACTATCAAAACAATTTCGGTCATCGAATTGTTGCAAGCTTATATAATTTATAAAATATCATTAAAAAAAGATGCATCTATGAATAGTAAGCGTAATCCACATCTCATTGCTGAAATATTTTTGGAGTAACTGAGAAAAAAAAATTTTTTTTATTTAAGAAAAAAGATATATAGACCACCTACCATACATAGGTAACTCATCGAGATACATTTGATACCAATAATTGTTTTGTACCGCATAAATAAACGCTTTATAGTCCTCATCAGTGAGTGTCTTCTTGCAGAATGTCATCTTATCCACATTCTCTACAAATAAATCTTTATTAACGATTGCAGTATGCAAAAAAAAAAGTTAACAATTAAATAACGAATAATTCCACTATAAAAATTCATTCCGAATTAATAAACTATCATATTTACTAGCAAACTGGTCGTTTTTTATTCAAGGATTTAGCTTAAAATATTATTACAGATTATAGCATATTGAATAAAATTCAATATTAAATAGATAAATAAATAAATAAAATGCCAATGCATTTTAAGAATCCAATAATAAAGCAAAAGTCAACCTTTAAATTTAATATCCAATCCAGAAAAGTCGAGCTCAACACCAAGAAGTGCCTCGCCGAGTGTTTCATGGTAATGTCCAATCGTTTGCTTGGAACCTCGACAAAACGGAAGCGAAAAATATGTATAGGTCTCTTGCCGATTGCTGTATGGACCCACTGTATTCATCCACAACACCACCTGTAAATATCATCGTTTAGTCCTAATTGATTGACGATGTGACCGTTCCTTTCTTTACTCCTCCCCTTAATCCTCCCTCCCCCCTCCCATTGACGCTGTGATCATTTCCTTATTTACCCCTCCCCCAATCTCCCCCTCCCCACCTCCCCCCAAAAAAAAACTGAATTCAGTTAAGGCACTCTTCATTGTTATTCAATGCAGAAGTAAGCTATACCATGGCAAAATAGTAGCAAAGTTTCCTCTTTTCAAGAACAATAGAACAGCAAACGCTGAAAAAATTATACCTAATTTTTCTACTATTATTTTTACTTTGCATAAATCGTGCTATAACTGATATAATAAACAAAAAATAAAATAAAATAAAAATTTAAGCCTTACTCAACAAAAAATTTTACTTATTATTATAATGCCTCATATTTTTTGCATATATTCTAAAGCACTAACCTCTTCATCATCTCGATAGATATGGTCGTGTTCATCGGCTCGTACAAATAAATGCGCACACAATAAAATTGTGAGCGCAATACGCTTCATCACCCTAAAAGAAAATAACATCAAATGAATAAACAATTGCAATTCTTATTTAATTCACGAAAATATTAAAATTAAATATATAATTATTTATAAATATATATCAGAATAAATAAAAATTCATAAACATGTTAATTTTTATGCAACTTAGCTGCGTTATTTGCATATATCACGTATTATTCAATAGCATAGGGTATTGATGATGAAATAAGCAACGAAACACTATCGAATAACAAATATATGGTAAACATTTCAGCTATATAAAAAAAAAACCCCCAACATGATTCTACTTCAACGCTTTAAAAAAAGAACATCAAAAGGTAATACTTATATGTAAATTACGTTAATCAGCGAATATAAAAACGAGAAATTTGAATGCAAAAATTTAAATATAATAAAGTGGGGTGATAGCATATCCACTAGAAAGATCGTTTATTATTTTAATATTACTCTATTTTCCTGTTTATTAGCACCATAATGCGAGACCACATTGTAGATGTAATTCCTCAATTTTTTAAGCCGCCATTCCATCCTGACAAATCGTTTCCCCATGCAATCTCTCTTTTCGGGATGAAAACTCCCTCGGGGCATAATACTAGACCTAGCCAATCACATAGTCATTTTTTTGAGATCTTTGAATACAATTCACGCTTGATTTGACCATAAAAGATGTCCCGGAAAAGATTTTTTTTTTTAAATAATGCATAAATATATTTATCGATCATATTTTGGCCAAAATCATTCAATATTTTGGCTATAATAAGGATCGGCCAAATATGATAGGAGTTGATCGCAATGAAGATTGCACAACAACAAAACAACAGCAATATTAGGCATATCGCATCGATGCCAAATATCCTCCAAACGTAGTGTCGAGAAAGAAGCGAGGAATAAACGTAACTCACTTGGATGCATTCCAAGTACTAGGAAACATCCGTCTATCTTAAGGCCTAAAAGCTCGAGCGACACGAACGATAGCCTGAGGTTCGACCTCTCAGAGTTTCAGAAGCGCAAAAAACTACCGAGAAAATCGAGTTCGTAATCCTCATCTAAAATGTCGCTAAACAATTTTAGCATTTCAACGTGGGAGAGCCATTACAAATTTGAATTTTTTAGGATGAAAATTTACTGTAGTATTCAAATTTTTGCGCGTGATTTGTACACTACAGTGAACTAGCATAGGATATATAAACCCAGGGCTTATAAAGCACACGTGTAATTCAATGCTCATGTTACTTAAAGTTAAAATTACCTTCAGAGTGAGGGGTAAATTTTATACAGAAATCTAGGAAGAAGTTCAGAAATGATATGATCTTGTCAACATTTCAGCGTTAATTTTAGAATTAACTGCACTTCGAGGTGCTAACTTGCAATTGGAGCAGTGCCAATTTTTAGTTGGAATGGTGCCAGGATTTGTTAATTCATGCTGATATCGGTTAGCTCAAAGTTGCGCTGAAGTAATATGGGAATGTAAGATCATCGTTGAATGTGCGAATGAGTTAGATTATACGTATTCGTCGAACTTTATCTTCACTTCATTGAGTAGGTTATAGGGTGCTAGGCAGTTCTAGGATTCGATGTATTCGTGTTGACGTTGCACAAGAATGCTGGATGGTTTTTTACATATGTGGGGAATTATCGAATTATATCTAATTGAAAGATTATTTATTATATGCTATTATATAATAATAAACCATTTATGAAGCCTTTTTCCCAAGTATGGGTTTCCCAAATATGTGGGGTAAAATCATTTAGTAAGGGTTTCCCAAATATGTGGGATGCATTGACTTTGTTAAGGCCTTCGATTCGGTGGCATATTTAAAAGTGTTGCTGAAGTTGAAAGCTTATGGGATAGATAGTGTTGTCTGAGATAGTGGTGCTTTTCTAGCGTCGTTGAGAAACTTTTTACTTGAACGAAATGCCAGGATGAAAGTTGAGAATGCCTCATCCTTGTTTCACTCTCTACTCGGTAGGAAGAGGTAGACTTGTGTAATAAGATAATTTAAGTAGTTTCTCAACACAATTCCCACGTATTTTGAATGCTTTCCCAACACAATTCCTGGGTATTTTAAGTGCCTTTATAACAGAATTCCCAAGTTTCCTATCGAGGATTAGCTCGCAATCTTCTACTCGCCTATTTCAGGCATTGAAGTATTGCTTTAAACGATGAAATGGTGGAAAGGATAGAAAAAGCAATAGAACATGCGGTTCAATTCCGTAAGTACAATGCACTCATCACCGAGACTTTCGATTTGGCACGTTCTCAAGCACGTGACGCTATCCGTAGAAATATCCATCCATTTCCGGTTGTTGTCAAGGATTGTTTCACGTACGTTACCTGACTATTTCATCCATTCAAGTACCTTAAAGCCATAATTAACCAAATTTTTTATCGGTATTTTTTTTTTTTTTGCAAAACTTTTAGACATTATATTTTTTAAGATCACAACGTTCATTTTTGAAAACATTACATCTGTTAGATTTGTCAATGATCTCAGCAATTTTAAAAATTACGATTGCCTTCATATTTTCGCCCACCACCACATTCCATCCCTCTCCAGTCTTCCAATTCTCTTTTCACCGGGTATACTTGTACCCGAATTTTATTTATTCGGCTAATTCTTTGCGATATCTTTATAATTTTGCCCATCACTTATGTTTCTTTATCGATTCTTTGCAGTATTAGCGGTCAACGAACAACATGTGCATCGAAAATGTTAGCCAATTTCATCGCTCCTTATACAGCCACTGTTGTCTCACGACTTATTGAAAGTGGTTAGTCATTTCCGCTTAGTTACTTTTGCTAATTTTATTAACGCTAAACATTAGAAACCTTCAAATAACTTCCGTAATATCGCTTATTTATATTCAATTGTTTTTTATATTTAGATTTTATATAATTTAATATTATTAATTACTATAATTTGTGCAGATATTCTATAATTAGGGGAGTGGTACTTGTCTGCCATTTACGCTATATTTGTGCACTTATCTTAATAATATTCCTTGAATATCCGTTTTCATCCTTCAAATATCTGTCGATTGCCAAATGAGTCCATCTATTCGCCAACCGACTATATTGTCGGCTCATAGAGTAGGTACACTTATCTCTTTATGCAGATGACGTCATGTTTTAGATGCGGATGACGTCATGTTTTACCATAGACAAATAAATATTAGATTTTAGGTGGTTGTATAATAGGAAAATCGAATATGGATGAATTTTGTATGGGTACATCGAGTTCGCAAAGTTTCTTTGGGCCCGTTAAGAATGCACTCAGTAATGAGGACACACTCGACAACGATTGGCTTATTCCTGGTGGGTCATCTGGTGGTTCAGCTGTCGCCGTTCAGTTAGCGATCGCTGATATGTATGTCATTCTTCTATAGTATTGTTATTTCAACTTTTACTATTGTATATTGATAATATGAGATGAATAGGGCCGATAGTAGTTGCCACATATAAGAGGAGAGTGTCTGATTCNAGAGACAGGGGGAGGAGAGTCAAGCAAATCGCATATTCTAAGCTTTGCAATTTTCGGACAGATCTATTTTATGATATGACTGTTATCAAAAGTGCTTAAATCTTTCACATAAACTTTCACAAATTTCTGTCGAGTTAAAAAGTTCGAGCTGTCAAATCGTTGCCAAAGAGCAATGGGAGCTGTTGATTTCTTTACTGATAGGTAAGTTAGCCAATCGTAGAATTTGGGTTCTCTTCCGCTAACTTGGAATCTGATTTTGTTTTGAAGTCGCTAAATACTTCTGAATTATGTTTTTTGTTATTTGCATATTTCCCACAATTTATACGCTCATAGTACTGAAGAAATATGATTTTATGGTTTTAAAAGTCGCAAGTAATTTCTGAACAAATAATAAATGAATGAATGATATGCTATGGTCGACTCACGTGGGATCGCTGCCGCGGATATTAGTCTTGCGGTATTTATCCTTACCTTATGTCGAGTTGGACTATAATTGACTCAAACAAATGCTTCTTAATCAGTCATAAAAGTTTTCGAAATAGTCGAAGGATGAAAACTGTTTGAGAAAATATGTAAATTTCATAGCGTTTATATTTTTTGTTTAATGGGGAGAAAATAATAGTGATGTAGAATTATATCAGATACTTGTTTTTTTTTTGGTTAAAGAAATTATCGAATATACCAAACAATGCTATTGAGAGGGGGGGGGGGTAGAGGAAGGGTTGATAATCAGTTTAGACGATAGACGATAGTTAATTCAGGTAATTTGATTGTTTAGACGACAATTTGTGAAGAATTTTATAAAATATTGCTAATACCGAGGGAAAATTCCTTTAGAATCATCTTTCCGTAAATCTATTTCGAAGTATGGAAGTAGTCATTTGAATGAATTAGATGATATATGAGAATGGATGGTTTTTAGAGGATTGGGATCGGATACAGGTGGATCAACACGTAATCCTGCTGCTTTTACGGGTTTATTTGGATTTAAGCCTTCCTATGGAGTGCTATCACGATATGGCCTCATTCCATTGGTCAACTCTCTCGATTGCCCTTCAATCATTGCGAGAAGTGCTAAGGAATGCAACAATTGCTTTAGTTAGTCTTTTTAAAGTTAAATCAATAATTATTAATATATCTGTCTAGAATGAGACAATTGAAGTCGAGAGGGAATTTGTAGAATGATAGGGGAGCACGAAATTCGATCGTTTGCTTCTTAGGTGAAAGGTCTCACCGATAATGCTGCCGTTTTATACGTCATCTACAACACAAAAAACTAGATCTACGGCTGATCCTGCATGTTGCTAACCACTTGCAGCATTAAAAGAAAATGGCCATTTTTCTGTATTAGTTGCCTTTGTCGATTTCCGTCCTCCTAATCGAGGGAATCGTTGTGCTCTAAATATTTTTGTTTTATTTTATTATGGATTTTATAAAACACAAACGCCAAAGCATGCAAATGAATAGTGGCGTAGCTGCAACAAATATCGTTATGCTAAGGGTTCAGCTCGAGACCTTTCCAGCCTATAAGCGAGTATCGGCAGTGATTAAATGCGTTTTTGTGTGCTTAAAGGGATAGTGAGGCTATTCATAGACATAATTTGTTACGTTATAGTTCTGCAGAAGCGATGAGTGGACGTGATAGTCGTGATTCGACATCGGTGGACCCACCTCAAAGCTGCTTCATGCAAGATCGTAAACTCGAAGGAATCACGATCGGAATCCCCTTGGTATGCCTTTGTGCTAGTTAACGCATTGAGCAACCGCCATATTTCATGCTAATAAATGGGCGGTTCATCAACTGAGTCTTTGGAAGTTGGTTTTTTATAGAAATATTTCGCAGGTTTGCTGAAAGTTTAATGATGTAAACCTTGATTTCGTGGCTACGTCGGGTTAGTAGGAAGTCGTGATTTTGAAGCATATTACTGCGTGGCAATTTATTACGATTCAATGGGATTTGCTCCGATTGTAGAATAGAGATAAAAGATATCTTTATTGAAGCTCAATGCAATTTTATATACGTTTGAACTATAAGTTCTGTCTGAGATTATTATAGTAATGAATTTTGCTTTATGCTATCATAGAAATATTTTTTTGTGCTGTTTGATGATCTGTGCAGTGATAATCATTAGTGGACACTTTAGTTTACTAAAAATTTGGTTTTTACTTTGCTATTTTTGAGTATTTCCTCTGAATGAGAGATGTAAAAAGATTGTTGATTTTAGGAGTATCATAATCGATCCTTAACGCAAGATTGTTGGAAAGCATGGAATAATGCAGCGGAACTATTGGTGAAACTTGGTTGTAGACTAAAGGAGATTAGCATGCCTCATACTGAATATTCAATAATATGCTATCATGTACTTGCGGAAGCAGATATCGCTTCAAATATGGCAAGGTAACGTTTGTATTACCGATTTCCTTGAATTCTTTACTTAATCATTTTTTAATGATATAGTAAGGGTGCTGTCATGGGGATAGTCTTTACTCGCAACTTGGAGTTGTTTGAAAGGCTCTATATCTATTCAAGCGACGAATCTGTGGACATGATCTCGGATTGCATCAAAGATTTATCTTTTGAATCATTTTTCTAGTTCTACAATCCCACCATCCCTTTTTTGAAGGAAGTAAGCTTATAATGAGTATTGGGATATGCAAATTAATATGCGAGAAATCCAGTTAGAGTCGTTTAAGGTACGATGGAGTGGCTTATGGTCACAGATCGAAAGATCGTTCATCAACGCATTCGATGTATGCCACATCTCGAAGTGAAGCACTGAATGAGGTTGTTAGAAGACGTATATTTGCGGGCAACTATTTCCTTATGAAACGGTTAGTGTTTATGCATTTACATTTTAGAGGTTAACGTGCTATATCCAAAAGTTCAAAGAAGAATGAGATGCCTTTAAAGGAAGATTCTGTAGTTATGAGACCCCCCCCCCCCCCCCCTTCCCTCTCTTCTTCTCACTTCTTCCTTTTGGTAGTGGGAAATTTATATAGCGTATTTTTATGCGGAAAGAAGCTGAGCTTTTGTAAATCCCTGTATGCAATTTAGAAGACTTGAGGCTGTGGCAAGACAAGGATTAGTGATCCTCACGTCCTGTCACCATTCCTGTCTGTCCTTTCGTGTCTTGTCATCCTTAGAGGCAGCCGACATTGGGAGGTAACAAAGTATAAAAAGTAGATATGGAAATATTAAGTTCAGCGGTATATAAGCGCTTTTGCTTAAATTCTATCTTACAGGCATTACGGTGAATATTTCGTACAAGCATTACGTGTACGCCGTTTAATCAAGAAGGATTTCGATCGCGCTTTCAATGATGTTGGTTGTGATGCGCTGCTGACACCAGTAACTTGTGGTGTGCCACCACACTTCTCGGAGATCAATCATGTTAGTGGTTATGAACGTGAACGAATCGATGATTTCTTCACACAACCGGCTAATATGGCTGGTGTACCGGCTATTGCTATACCATTCACGAAAACAGCCAGTGGATTACCGATTGCTGTGCAAATTATGAGCGATTATTTAAACGATGGTTTGGCACTTGATATTGCTCATTGTTTATATCAATTACGGAATGAAGTTCGTTAGGGATTCGCACGATGAAAGGCGGATGGACTTGTTGGGTGGTCATTTAGCTTTAGCGTAATACATGATTTGTCCTATAGCTATTAATTCTGCGATGAGTATTGGCATTCATTGCCTTAGCGAGTCGCAATCTCTTAGCATAGTTGGTATCTCTTCAAGAAACTTGACTGAAGAATGTTATACGAGATTAAGGCAGTCTTTATTTGCATATTGATTAACGATTATTGATATCAAGCATTTTTTGGTATAATTGCAATGAACACATTTTTATAGCAGCAAATTTGCATAAAATGAATCGTTTACTTGTTCTTCGTTATTCGAAGTTAAACTTTAGATAATAATTGAACAGATATCAATATGACAATTCGTTCAAAACCATCTTCTAATAAAATATTGTCGCTAAAATAGTGAATATTTTTTCATAAAAAAATTCCCCACTTGAGATAATCACACTGATAATGAGAGAACGAAATGTTTTACCGATGCTTGTGTCAACCATTTCCGATATTGACACATAAACGATTGCCATGGGATTGAAAATGATTGTCGTAATCAGCTACGTCGGTTTTATAATAGGCACTTATTAGGGAAAATTGGTAAATTTTCTACCAAAATTCTACCTAGGTTTTTGCACATTTAACACTGCTTTAGATCCGAAATGAGTTGTTGGGTTTAATTATACGAGTGTCTTGGTAGAACATTTCCATATTGAAATACTATCAAAAAAGATAAGAAGATTCAGGCTCAGACATGTTTATATTTAGTGAAAAGTGAGTGCAAAATTCGTAGCGTACTCTTAAGATCACCGTTCGCAATATCTTGAACACGTGCACGTGGTCGTTGTACACCTGCTTCGGCCATTAGTTGATATGCAAATGCGACATTATGCACCTTTTGTTCGTATGATGACACCTGTAAAATTGATTATCTCTATCGCTCTCTTCTCGCATTATATCCGCTGTTTAATCACTGACAATCTTATTCTTTTACCTATAGATTATATCCTTAAAGCGGGGTAAATGGATCCGTTGAGTCGACGAATGTTTAGAGTTTTATTTTTTTTATCTATAAGAAATAATCTTGTCGAATAAAAATCGCATAGGAAAATAATTTTATTTATTTATTTTGATTAAATCCCGGCAATTAGTACCCGATTTATCCGAATCGAAAGCATTCAGCGAGCTTAAAATTATCGTTCAAATCCTAAAATGTGATTAGTATGTTTATCCTAAAACAGATTCATAATGAAAATCTTCTAAAATTGGACTAATTCAAAGATGGCCTACAACAAGATGTTAGGCTGAGTATGAAGATGAATTTTCAATGAAAATAAAACCTGCAAATGGAAGCTATAGAGAGGTACGAAATATCCTTCGAGAAGACCCATTAGAAGCACCAAATAGACACCATCTTGGAATTGCGTCTCGAGCTCAGTCACTTCGAGATTGATCTTATTCAGATGTTTATTGCAGAATGCAAGCAGCGAACTTTTCACATGCGCCAATTTGTCGGGACCATAGTCGAATAACGTATCGAATGCATCTCGCTCTCCCTAAAAATTATATAACACTGCCAAACATTTCGAAAATAACCTCACAATTGAGGTGTACAATCCAAAATGGCAAAAACCTAGTCAATTAATGGCAACCAAGGGAATGGACATTCCACTACCTGCGGCCAATTGTCGAAAAATTACCTCAGGCTAGAAATAACTTTACATTTATGAGGATATCCAAGTTTCCCACCTAAAGCTTGAACTCGAACCCCAATTCCTTGAAACCATTTTATGACTAAAATTCTCAACATAAAGTTTCCCTCGGTTGCTGCTAGAAGTGCAAAAGATCTTTCATGATGAGCGATAGTTGCAAACAACTACCTAATGTTCATCGAAGATGATAATATACTTGTAGATATACGAAGTTTTATGATAAGGGATGGATAAAAGATATGGAAGAGGTAATCACCTTATCTTATCTTATCCCTTATGTTAAGTTCGGTAATAAGGCAGCAATATAGCTATACAGATCAAAACATCTTATTACACACATTTCCTTCACTTACTAGTTATGACTAGAGAGAGTAAAATAAGAGCAGATAAAGTGAACCTTAACGCCGAGTTCGGTTTGCGTGGTGGTGAGTTGTTCGGTAACATAACGTGTCTTCAATTGGTTATCCTTCTTTTGTACAATCAATACTTGTGCATTCACATATTCGGGAAAGCGTACTGGTGCACGAAAGTAAATCGCTATTGCAATAAGCAGTTGAATTATCGCCACAATATCCTAAATTAAAAATACGTATTACCGTACACAACTGATTACCGTAAACAATTGCGAAATTGATTTCATTGATCTATCTATGATGAGATTTGATCTATTTCACTCTTAAACGAGAAATAATGCTATATCACAAATGATAGCATCTTAAAATTCGCTATTTTCTCACAGATTTCGCTTTATTAAAGATGCAAAGTGAAATTCGTTCGCTATTTAGACCTATTAATAGCGAACTGCAGTAATAAATGAAAAGAAAACAAACCTTATTGTGGATATTATCCGCATTCCATCTCGTTTGTTCATATTGGCCTTGTGCGATAATTCGATTCACCGTCTCGATTACGATGTGCAGCTTCTGACGTTGACCTTCTTCACTTTGTGATACTTCAGGCACTTCGATCTATATAGGCAACACTTCACTTATAACGAAAGTTTATCACCGATCAAATCATAGAGAAAACAACCACTGTGTTGATAATTGGATAGAAGAAGATAAAGGCAAAGGCATTACCAAAACATATATCTATTGCCTTTAATTACTTATCAAAAACCAAAATCAAACCCAAAAAAAACCAAAAAAACCCCAAAAAAAACAGAGAAATAAAAAGACCAACAGAATTAAAATACAATTTTACCTTAATATTTGCAAGTTTTTCGATGAGTTTTTGGATGATTTGACCATCGTAAAGATCTTCTTGAATATGCTTCACAACGATTCTTTGCTCGGATAATTCCTCGTTAAGCCAATGAATTAATAGTTGAATTATTTCACGTACACGTGGATCATCACGAGATTCAGCGGTTAATAGACGTTTCTCTTCACCTTGAATGATTGCATTTCTTTGAGAACATTCTTTCAGGATATCACTTATTATAAGAAACAATGAGAGATTCTAATTGCCAACATCTGACAAGGAATTTAAATCAATAAGCTAATGACTTGTTCCTAACCTGCCCCCCCCCCCTCCCCTTCCCTTCCCTTCTCAATTTGTTTAAGAAAGAGGATTGAACATAAACTTTAAGGGTGGCACTAAACAATTCATTCGTACGGTTGGGTAAACCCATTAAGCGGTAAATTCATTCTCATTTTACAAGTGAATTGCTTACCACACGGATCGTGAATTACTAATGTGAATAACTAGAGCCTTTTCGACAATTCAATAATTGCATTCTCTACACTTTTCTATCAAAGAATAAAAAATCCCTTAAAACACATCATTTGAGGCGAAAGTGTTCATAAAAAAGGGTATAAAGTAACAAACCTTCTTCTAGTATAAGATTTTGTAAGGTGGCAGCAACCGGAATAACCGACGAATCGAGTGCTTCCGCTCCTTCTAGTTCAACCTTTAACACAGACCACAATATTTATTCAACCTTATCGAACAATCATTTAACCACCATAATAAACCGTATAGAATATAACCTGCGTAAGTCCCTCCCCCCACCCCACCCTACCTCAACTTGTATAAATCCCTCGCCTCCTCTTCCCACATCCTCGTGGATCCATGGATTCAAAAATCAATACTGGACGACGTCACCATTGTTGAGACACGTAAGTAAGAAAGTTGGTAATCGGTATCGCAAATCCACACCTATCTGTAAGGGAATATCCGAATTTTTGCTTCAAAATAAGTTCGCATAAACGAAATGTTTTT
>JAAVTS010000716.1:0-10286 GCA_022845575.1 Baylisascaris ailuri | reverse complement strand
GTATGAGATGTAAATAATTTGTCAAGTATCATCGAATAATAAGAGCAAACCATATCACTAACCAAAAGTTTAATTTTTGCAGCTTTAAAGTCCAATATGGTCGAATCACGATCGAATTGATCGATACCTCCATGTAAAGGTGCACAATTATATCCACTACGCATCAATTGTGCCACTAATTCATCGGCCTTCTCTTGTTTATCAACAAAGACAAGCACATTCCCATGCTCCCAATAAACACCCAATAGCTCCAATAACTTCAACATTTTCTGATGTTCCTCCAGGATCACAACGTTTTGACTTATATCATCGCATACAACACTCTTACCACCAACCTGCAAATATAATATCATTCATTAAGAGAAAAAGAGAATATAAGCAGAAATAGAATAAAGAAATTTTCGAAAGTAAAAAACAAACAAACAAAAACTTTATATAAATTAAGAAAAACATCTTCAACAAGATTGCTAACTCAATTATCTGAAAGATAAAATAAAACAAACAAACCAAAATTTCGACGGGTTTATCAAGTATTTTCCTCGCAAGGGCTTCCATCTGACGTGGGAATGTTGCCGAGAATAGAACCGTTTGTCGATCGGGGCGAATGTTATTGACTATTTTCATGACTTGTGGTTCGAAGCCCATATCAAACATACGATCTGCTTCATCCAAAACCAAATATGTTACACGACGTAAGTTTGTCACTTTACCTGAAAAAACAAACAAACAAACAGGGATATGCTTTCTTATCTTTGAAAAGAATGCTTGTGAAGAGCCGCGAATGTAAACGATAAAAAATAAGTTCGATAAAAAAAATAATTTAGATATTTTAAAACTTCTATATTATATAATCTATATTATTATTCTTTTCCTAAACCAAGTATCAATATTTCACCAATTTTACCAAATCTATATTTACTAACCCACCTTCACCAAAAGTCCTATAATTAAAAATACAACAAATGATACTATTTAATCGAATACAATTCTATAAACATAAAACAATTTAATGCCTCATAAATTCAACTAAGATATTATATACCTTTATTAGCAGCGAGCATATCGGTGAGTCGACCCACGGTGCACACAATAACTTCAGCACCTCTCTTCAGGTCACCGATTTGATCCGAAATACCAACACCACCATAGACACATGCTACACGTATATTGAGTGCTTTGGCGAATTTGTTCGCCTCTTTCCATGTTTGCATTGCTAACTCACGAGTCGGTGACATTATTACTGCTGTAATGAATACTCTTCTACTAGTTTATTGGTTAACTCTCATAACATTTAAATAGAGGATATTTGCAGCAACTTTCTTAATTCATCTCTATTTATGCTTTACAAATACAAAACAACACTACTACTCAGCTAATGATTATAAAGTAATGTATAACCGATCAAAATTAACTCACCAATGGGTCCATCTAGTTCCTCAAGCTCAGGTTGATCCATGATGTGTCGAAACATTGGCAAAAGGAAGGCCAGCGTCTTGCCACTGCCTGTTTTAGCGATACCAATCACATCACGACCATTCATTATAGCAGGAATTGCCTGTGCTTGAATTGCTGTCGGTTTCGTATATTCCAACCTGCAAAGCTCACTTTTTATTAACAATTCCACTATTCGTTAAGATAACTTCGAAGAAAAAAATCACCAAGAAGGAAACAACTGGCAATCCCCTCCTTTCCGTACATCAATCCTTATTCTTCTTTCCAAGGTTTTATGGAAAAGCTAAAGGAAGGAAGAGGACGGCCGAGGGAAGAGGAGGAGGAGAAGAAGGGGAGGAAGGGGGAGAGGCAAAGGGAGGAGGATGGGGAGAGGGAGGGGGATTAAACAAGAAATCAGATAAAAACAACTAACTTTTTAAGAGTATTCAAAATCTTCCATTCGACTCCACATTGTGCCCACGAACGAACTGGTTTTGGGCAATTTTTACCACGCACACGAATATCCAATTCCTCTCGATATTGATCCACCTCTTTTTTTGTCACTTTCGATAATTCCGCTGTTTCAACATAGAAATCTTTTCGAAAGGGACGATAATAAACCTGCAATTTCGATTCGTTTTCATATTAAATTAAGCGCTCTTTGGAGTTAAATGTATTCATATTTAAATGAGTTATATTTTCCACTATCTCGGCCAATATACACATATTCTTTTCATTAGTTTATCTCCGATTATAGCCGAATTCCTCTAATAATAACCCTAAAATATTTGCTTATAAAGAATCAATTAGAGAGCTGAAAAGATCGAATAAATGATTAAAATCCTCTTCGATCGAATCTTCGGAGAAAGGATATAACTGCATCGATTGTCACTATCAATTTTTAAACTAAAGAAAAAAAAACAACTCTGATCTAATTTAATTGAAATTAGAAATCGATTTTAACCTTTGAGTGATCTGTTTGAGGTAATTGTCTCCCTCTAGCAATAAGTGAAGATGCTGCTTTCTCGATATCGAAGTCATCAACCATTTGCTGTAACAAAAAAACATTTTTGGTAACAATAATTTCAGGTTCTTAGTACCATAACTAAGTTTTTTATATTAGTCGGTCAAAAATTAATTCAACTTAAATAAGTTGGAAAGTTTTATAACACAGGTGGCGATATTACTTTCCTTCGATGATATATGCTCTCCTCATTAGACAATGAAACAAACTGAGGTGTAATACGTTAAAACCTCAATATGGATAAGTTTATTTATTCAGCAAACTTTTAAAACTTATTGCAGGTGTCACTCAAAATTAAATCAACTTTAAGGTGTACCTTCATAACCAAAGAGAAAAAAAGGAAATAAATGAATGAACATGTACCTCCATTTCATCTTCTGCTTCGATGATTTCACCTTTGTTGGGTTCGATACCCGTCTCCGTTTTGATGACCACTATTCGAGCCTTACTTTCCCCTGCCTGAAAGAACTGATACTATGAAAGCAATTAGTTTTCACCAATCCCCAAAACCCCCTTCGATTCTTCGAGAGGGTACTTCAGACACCTATTATGAGCAATATTATCAGCCAACGAATTACTTTATCATTGCGAAATAATTCTAATAAAAGAATATTGTAATACTAAAAAATTAGTAAAACATATTCAGGGATGTATTCTACTCTTTTTGACTGCCAGGCATTAAAATTTGGGGATAATATAAGAAAAATAAATTAAAAAAAGAATTAAATAGAATTGAATACCTGATCGGAACCATATTTGGTGGAACGAACTTCTTTATTAACCTCAGACATATACGCATCTAGTGGGTCGATCTCATCCTCTTCTTCCTTTCTCTCTTCCCTTTAATAGATAGATGCACTTTTTATGATGATAGATACAGATAGGATGCAAATAAATTAAGAACTTATCTGGTCTTATGCACGTGAATATGATTAGAGTTTACATTACATACTTCTTTTAAATAATAAGGTGGACGAATATTTCAGTCCAATAAAATATTTGGACTGTTGGATTTCTCATCCACACCGACTATACTCTAACTAATATGGAACAATTCGCAAATAAACTAATATATATGGCTTATAATTACTGAATTAAAAATTATTTCAAAAAAAACCTATGGATTATAAGCTGTATTCAAGCTAGAAAATTAAAAATACAAATAAATAAATAAAATCACTGGGATTATCACAAGAAACGGCACAATTCGATTACGAATGAATAGCGATACTAAACAATATGAGCGAATAAACTATAAAAAGATAATTGATATGTAAATGATAAAATCCACCAATATTAAACTTACAGACTTGAGGTGTGTTTTATTTTTAAGGGAAACTATCCTATATATTACTTACATTTACTTTTATATTATTAATTTCATTACGTTAGTACAATTTAGAGATTACGTTGCTCGTTGTTTTTCGGCAACTTTATATAATTTCTTAGCTTTTGTATACTTCGTCACTTTTCAAGTTTAGAATCAAATAAATAAACTTCAGTAAGCACAGACAACAACAAATCAACAAAAAAAAAAAAAAAACCACCTTGTAAACACATCAATAACCTCCTTCATCTACTAAACAGGTAAATATAATAGTCGAAAAAAAGGAAGTATCCGAAAAAATTTACTTAATTTCTGTTTGCTCGGTGGGTGGCGTCTCATCGTCTTCCTCCTCGTTATCCAATGTCCATTTACGCTCTTTTGTATCCTCTTCATTCACTTTTGTCTCTTCACCTTCTTCTTTTTTCTTTCGTTGTTGCCGCCATCGTTCAATACGTTCCCTTCGTTTTTGCATCTCTACTTCAAGTTTTCTTTCAGCTTCATCCTATAATTTCGGCAAAATTTATAATTAAATTGTTAAAGAGATCATTCACTGATAAGACTATCACTGATAAGAATGCTGAGAAAATGAAACATATGTGTTATGCCACTTTTCTTAGTCGACTATCTTATAACCTCTCCTCTTATCTCATTCGTATGTTAAAAGTTCCATTCACCTTCACATATTTCTGTAATTTTCATTATTTTATACAAATTATGCGCAAAGACGTCTTAATCGTATTTCAGGTAACCATTCACCTTGCACAATGAGGACCCAACCAGTGTGATGGGTGAAATTGTGGAGTGGAGAGGAGGGGAGAGGGGACAAGTGAGAAACGCCAACCCCTTTCTAGACCTCGCCTGAAGTACCAAACCTTGTAGTTTTTGTGTGGCCTTCACAAAATCTCCAAATGACCTGAAAAAGACTTGAGACAACCGCATCTTGAATTCTCATCTCATTTAAGCATTTGATAAAATGGGCAGCGCACATGGTTTACTTTATCTTGCAAGTTACCTTACCAACCATTGAAAAAGAAGTTATGATCTACCTTGTCAGTCATTGAAACTATTTCGGCAAGGTCGAGATCTTTGTCCTTCTTCTTTTCTCTCTCTTTCTTCTTATCCTTGCGTTCTCTCGATCGACTTCTATCCTTATCACGAGCTTTAGATCGATCTTTATTGTGATCGGGTGATCGAGCTCGATCTTTCGCACGAGGTGATTTATTACGATCCCGATCACGTCTATCTCGAGGTGATCTGCTTCGATCGTGACGATTCTTTTCATGTTTTGGTGATTTCGATCGTGAGCGTCGTTTAGACTCCCTCTCACGATGACTTTTTGAGCTATGACGTTCATTTCCCATTTTGCGCTGCTATAACTATGCAAATTTCAGCACAAGATAAAAATTTGCATAATATTTCATTTTAGTAACGATAGATAACCCCCACAAACGATATGGAAATTCGCCATATGTAAATGTGAGCAATTCTAGCATAAATGGTCAACAGTCAAAGCTATATTAAAAAATTTAGGCGGTTATAAAGAATCCAAGTGTTAAAAAAACCACCTCAATCCTTTGGTAAAGAATCTTTCACTTAGCAAATACGTCTAGTGCTTATGAAAGGATACCTTAGTTATAGAGGCATACTTAGCTCAGAAGTTTATTATTTTTCGGTAAAAAATTTCACGAAAATAATACCAGTACCAAATGTAGACCTGAGAATGGAACCTGAAATTAAAAAAAAGGAGGAAAAAACACCTCCTAAAAGGATTATGATAACCTGTTCCGAAATTGAAGCAGGTTTATATCGCATTTCCCTGAACTAATACAACAGTTAAGCACTGATCCAGAAATGCAATATTTAAGGGCATAATGCCAGAAATGGGTGAACAAGTCCGTGAGGATCCTAGTTTACCAACAAAGTTCAGTGAATGGGATATACAGGGGCGCCTAAATATTGCCTTTATTCCTAACTACGGTAAATTATGATCAAGACTCGGCGAACGTATTCGATTACTGTAAATCATTCAACAACTGTACGGATTTAAACCTGAGATACCGCATTTCAATAATCCGGTTGGGACGCAACAACGTACAGCTAACCAGATGCAAAGGAAAGTTACCTTTAGCATCAAAACCAATGAAAAGTCTACGTTGTTGCTGATTTACGCAGTTCTTTATCACTATCGAAGATTCGGATGTGACCACAAATCTACATACTATAAATTAATGAAGGTGATTTAGAACTAGAAGTAGATAACAAGCTGACCCTCACTATAGACCTTCAACGACACGAGTACCTTAACGGAGCTACCCGCAAACGTCTCGTTCCAAAAAATTTGCGATCCCTAAGGGCCTGGCAAAATTCGAAATGGGTATAATTTTAGCTATTTGACAGCTTCTGTCCTCCTCTAATCGGTATCAACCACTGCAAAACGTTCCCAACTGGAATTTGTTGTATACGGTGATTGAATATTTGAATATTTGCCAAAGAACAATTCAGCAATATTGTGTGTATTTCTAGTTTTATAGTTCTAGTTTTTTATATTTTCTTTCTTCCGGTATAAGCATCTAGTTTTAGGTTTATAGTTTTGTATAGTTTCTACATGTAGTTTTATATGCTGCATTTTTTTGCATCACCGTTGATCGAAATCCATAGGTTGTATGTCCTTCTATTCGATTGGTTCTTCTACGGCATCGAATTGCTATGGTGTTGCACTCTAAGTTGATCTGTTGTATTGCCTAGGTGATCTGTTAATGATATATCCCTTCCATGATCTACAGGTACTGCCATCGATAAAACCGAACCATTTCGAAAAAAATGCTCATTTTTTAAGTTTATTTATTTATTTATTTATTTATTTATTTATTTATTTATTTATTTATTTATTTATTTATTTATTTATTCTTCATTCACTTTTATAAATTTTTTTCTCAACATAATGAAATATTTTGCATTCCTGAAATTAGACTTGCTGCGTTTACGCTTGAGGTATCGCTTCGTAGATTATTTCAAGTGCGCTTATTTGGAACACGTTGAATTGAAGTGTCACCCTTTTGTACTGTTTAGGTTGTTTTGCTTTAGGTGGTACTTTTGCAGGAAGAAACTTCCCTCCTACGAGAAATCGTTGGTGCACAATCAAATCAGTCTCGCTCATCAGTCGAAGCAAAACAGATGACATCACGCTATAAGGAAAGGTACGTACGTTGTCTAGCCAGCATACCTATAGGAGAGTGATTTTAAGACGGTGAACCTCTGTCATGAGTAGATTCACGTTCAAACAATTACCTCAACTTCAAACATCTTGGTGGCAAATTCGTGGTTGACAACCTTTGAAAAATTATATAAGCCATCTCACCTTTATTGCCAATCCTCCACTATTCGAAGCTAACTTAGGAGTCGTTTGGCCCTTGAATTCCCAAGACCTCACGGGAAGTCTTTAAACAAACGTGAGTTGAGTGGCACTATTCGTAGTCGAACATATTAGATCTTCAATACCTGTTCGAAAGGTAGAGATTATCTGAGATCGCCAAATTCTTCTAACTACGGCGGGCATGTTTTTCCATAAGTTGAATAATTTTATCACAGGTTACCACTTTATCATATCATAGTCCATCGTAATTTCGCTGTGTTATGCATATGTTTTATTTTATTTATTTATTTATTATTTTAACATTCGGAAGTGGGGAAACCTGCAAAAATATGTAAGTACAAACAACAAGAACGAGTAAAACATTCGCAAAGTCTATGATTTAGGTGAATAGGCATTGAATACGTAAAACTGTGATGTCAATTCATTGCACATATTTATATCATCAAATCGGAGTGGACGTAACCGTTTGCGCAGTGCTCTAATACAAGTGGCATGAATTAATAAAAGTTGCTACTCTATTTTAGATTCTCACGTCTCGAATCGGTATTACTACTCGAGAAGGCACATATTGATATCGTCGAATTAAAAGCTTCTTGCAGATACGGTACGTCATTTGCAAACATATTTTCGTTTAAATTATGAAGCTGATGATTTTGCATAATTGGTTCTCTTCAAGAAGTAATTGTGAATTGAGGATTCCATTGATCAATAAGCAATAAATTTATTTACAGCGTGCTGTCAATAAGGCAAACATTCTTCCTTTTTTATTGATGCTTTTATTGAATGCCACCCACTAAGCAATCGGCTTATTTCATCGATCGTCACACCGATCACCCTTTTTAAATGCAAAATTATTACATAACAGTCTTAACCGTTCGAAGATAAGAAACTTTTACCAATTCTTTTGATTCAATCATTTCTTCCTCTATCCTGAATAATATCCCGCCTTTAGGTTTCTTTGGAATTGTTTTTTTTTTAATTTCCTCGAAATTATTTTCCTAGGTATACACGATGACGTCATAAAGAAGCAAATGCTCTACTTAATTCATGTGGAGTCGGAGTTTTTATTTAGATGGCTTCATCATGCTTAAGAGGGTTGCAGTGGTCGGTCAGAATTATGAAGTTTTTATTTGTTTATTTATTTATTTATTTATTTTTTGTTTGATAATATGATACTGTTTATGTATTATGTTGAGTATTTAAAGGTTTATTTAAGGCATAAGTGATGTATTTCGACCATTATGTTGGCGTTTACTGCTCGATTACTTGCCCGTTGAGAGAAACGAATGGCCATCTTATTTGCGAAAGCAACGAGAAACTTATAGCGATCTCGTTGAAGGCGTTATCGTACATCCAGGACAATCATCAGGTGATGGCAATAGCACATTTATTGAGGATCATGTAAGTTTACTTTAGAATTTTAATAAATTTCTTATGAAATTAGTAATAAAAAATATGATTTGTAGAGAAATCTCAATTAATTGCTTGTTGGGGCATTATTGTTGTTGAGAGGTCATTTTGATGAATTTTAATAGTATTTTCAGCCGTTAAGTTTAAATCCGAATAGTGAATGGAGGAGTTACTTCAAAGATAACGAAGTGTTATTACAAATCGATAAAGATGTTCGACGATTATGCCCTGAGATGCAATTCTTTCAAAAGAAAACATCATTCCCACATAAGTATGACTTTTTAAATTTTACTATAACGATGCTAATAAGGATTCTGTTGCGGCTATAAGGATTCGCGTGATTTCTTTCGTTGATAACTTGAATATAATCAGAATTTTATTCATCTGCAATGAAGTAGTTATTCGGAATTTAAAGAAAAGAGCCTGAAAAATGTTGCTGTCGAGAAGCCGTGACAGTCGATGAATTCTGTCTTCTTTTTTCAAATGGGTCCAAAAAATCGATCCGTAATAATAACTAGTGTTCTTAGCCGCTAATCAATCAATAGTGTCGCATTGATCTGAAGTCGAAGACGAATTGTTTAGCAGTTGCAAGCTAATTTACTATTATAAAGCTTGAAAATTTACATATTTATTCAATTAAATGCAATATTACGGAGTACTATTCTTATTCAAATAAGGTTAGCAGTGAAATAGGCGATTGAGTCGCATTTCATTTCTTTGTTTTGCTTGATTGGTGTACCTCGAATTGGAAACATATAATATAAGATGTGGGTTATAAGCGGGTTTAGATAGCAAATAGCCACTCTTTACACGCTTTTCCACTCATTAAGCTCGAAGAACAATCAGGATCGGGTGTTTCAAGGTCAGATGTGAATACGATTTGGGTGGATTTTATTTAACCGAACTGATTTGCTGCTGCAAATGGAATGTGGTTTAAATGTGAGGGAGAAAAAGATTGCGAAATTATGCAAATTCAATAACGCACTCTTTAAGTGTGACAAAGAGATTGTACAAATATGAGATAACATTAAAAAAGAGGCCACCATCTGAATGTTTTGACTATGTAAATTTCGAGTCACAAGAAAAATAAACGGCATTTTCCTGTAGGTGAATGCTCCAATGATATTCGGAGACGAAAAATTTTGCCACCAAAATTTTCAGGCTGTAGGTGTGAATTCAAATGCTTCTTGTAATCGTTTTGAGGGGAGGAGAATGAAGAGGGGCATCCCTATATTTATCATTTGATTGCAATCATATTTAATCAATCATCCTTAATTGTTATTGCATAGTAACTTGCGAGTGACTATGGATCGTGGGGAGACATAAGAAGAAAGGAAGGGCAGTGGGGTGGAGGGGGAGGGGGGTTAATTTTATTCCTTATATTGCAATTCAAAGTTATTCTTCTTGTAGGAGACTTGGGATCAACATATAGTTGTCATTGAGGGACATGAGTGGGATAGGAAATTTATACAAATAATTGCAAGAAAATGTTTTTTAATGTATTTATTTATTTATTCATTTACTTATTCATTTAAATTTATTTATTTGTATTTCTCACAATGAAAAGGTATCAAACATATTGTTATCAGTGGCATTCAACGATAAATTTACAGATCGGCCGCCAAACTAAATTTATCGAAGCGAATACGACAAGAGAATCTACAATCTGAAGTTTACGATAACAGTTATCACGGTGTGGGAAGTGTAAGAATTTCTTTTTT
>JAAVTS010000715.1:46322-77051 GCA_022845575.1 Baylisascaris ailuri | reverse complement strand
AAAAATGTATGCGTTCTGTCGATTTGATCAAGATGCCTATAGCTCTTTTGTCTGAGTATTTGCTATTCTGTGCATTTTTTCACCTGGTATTCCATATTAATAGTACCACATTGAGAAGAGAAGGTATTGAACAATTTCCAAGCTGCAAGTATTGAAACCGAGTTTTTAACGTTTATTACGACGATAAAGATATGCTGTACTCCAAATCGCCACCAAAGCACTGACTTCTTTCCACTATCCGCTAAGATTGATTCGTGTCTACTTTTCTTTTCAGCATTGCCTCTTTTACATCACATTCACTTTCCAAGGGAATCTTTGATGTGGATTTCGCACGTGTCGACTTTGCCTGCAAGTATGTTTGCAATAAGAAGCTTGTTTGCAATTGGAAGCTTAAATGAAGCAGCATGATTCTGCGGCAAATGGAAAATAGTAGATTTCAGGGAAAACCAGCTAACTATTAGATCGTTGCACTTTTCAATCCCAAAACATTGCTTGTATTCATACCTCGAGCGGCGACTATCTCATTTGCAGAAACCTTCCTTAAATGGTGATGAATCTGAATTAGACATGTTAAGTCGGGGATCGCCATAAGCACAGAAAAATATTAGTGCTGATGTGAGCATTAATAGGAATTATCTAAATGTAGCAACATACATCGAGGAGACTGTCGGGCAATGGCCTTCCTTTTGTTTCAGGAAGAAGCGCAACCGCCAATATAGTTGCGAGAAGCGTTATAAGTGCTGCGCCGAAATAGGGAGATGGATGCCAGAATTTCTGAAATGCTTTCATGTTAGAGGAATAATTCTGCATTTCTCAGTTTTGGAATTATTTTAACGCGTTACTAAGCTGGTTTTTAGAAGCTTCCGGATGACTGATTTACTTTAATGGCTGGCTTACAGTATTCGGCAGTTATTTCCAGCGACCTTGTTGCTTCAAATTTCTTCAATTAGTGGACGCAACTTAACCGAAATATTCTGCCAATAGAAAAGGAGGAAATTAGTTGCAATTTGAAAGTTTCGCTTCATATGGAAATGAACTGTAGATCAGCGAACCAACAATTTTACATCTTGCAAACATTCGAAGCGAGGACGATTAAGGCACGGTGCAATTGCTTGTTCCTACAAAGTCTTCACTTTGGAAGGATAGAAGTATCGTTCTATGCGATGCAAAATCCAATATCTGATGTGGTTCGCATCTTATGTAGCAGACATAAGGGGCAAGTTGCCCAGCTATAGAAAAAGCTTGGACCTTATGCATTGGGCAACATCCTCCACTGGAAGTCAACCAGGCGTGTTACAGGTTATTCATACAAAACTAGTGGTCGTGTCCCAAGGGTTTTTCTATGCCAATACAATGAGTTTTGTTAGGAAAGCACCATAAGGTTCCTTACGACGCTAGTTGGTCTAATGAACTAATACGCATTTGAAAACAGAAAATCTCCGTGGGAAATTCCTGGCCATCTGTTCGCTGGTGCTAAATGAAATTTTAGTGCACCCTATACACCTCAGTTGCGAACGCAGAAATAAAACGGAAAGTCTGCACGATTTTTTCAAAGCTATCTTAACTCATAGAAGAAATATAGCAGAGAGAGAAAAAAAAAGCAGATTTGCGCATTTTAGTGCAAACGTAGTCGAAAGAATTCATTGTACAGAAAGTTTGCCTGCAAAAAGTTCTTCAGAAAATAGAGAAGAAGGCATTCAAGGCCGGTAGAAGGAAATCAACAAAAATGAACTGAATTTTCAACAAACGACCGAGCTAAACAGCGTAAGTTATTAATGACAGCAGCAAATTAAGTAACAAATCGAAGAAAAAATCCTTCTCGACCAACTTTCTTCATACAACGGTCATTTCAAAACGGGCTCTTTCAAATGTGGAGGACATTCATCAGAAACATTTGTGCAAACGATGCACAACCAAGCCGTGGAAGAGGACTAGGAAAGCGAGCATCATACAAGGGACTAATTACTGCTTCCGGGAGGCGACGATGGAAATTTTACGTCACTGTTGCAATAACTCGGTAACATTAAGGTTCCAGAATTGCAGCAGACAGCAAAAACGGCCAGAATCATCAGATTCATTGCGATGCAACTAAAATGCCGCTGCAATTCTCTCAGCTGCACAGTTTATTTCAGAGGGCGAAGAACTCACCTAAATCCTCCCTTTGCCTGTCTTTGTGTACAGCTTGAGAGTCACTATATTTTTCCAAGCTAGCTTTAATAATCCTTGCGTTGGAACCATCCACTAGATGTGCGAGCATAGCCAATTATGATCCGTCCAACAAACGCAAATTTGCAATAACGCATAAAGACAGGGAAGCCTCACTTATGGAGTCGAAGTGAAATTAAGCAGTGCACTTTTTTGCCAAGTTGTTGCATCAAAGCTCAGCGAAGCTCTATAACATTACCCCTCTTGGAATAGTATAGGTTCTCAGCGCCAAACTTGCATTACCGACAACGATCATTCGTGACTATGGTCCAGTATTCTTAACAAATGATTTAGGATCGGCTCGGCATGCCAATGGTCGCCATTAAGCAGTGAAGACAAATGGGGTAATAATTGAATGGGAGCGCGATTTTTCTGGAATTTCTGATCCTGAGACGGGACTGAGTGGATTACACACATTGAAAAAATTGCTATGCGAGCAGTTTGAAAAGGCCGTTTGAAAACAATAGACCAGTGACTTATTTTAGACGCATTCTGAATGTTATCTAAGCATTTGAAAGGACTTGACGATAAGAACGTATGAATCAACTTACGGCGAGGTAAACAAGTTGTGGAGAAAGTACACTTCCGATAAGGCTTGTTATGCTGAATGTACTCAAGGCAATCGAACGTATAACCGTTGGAAAAAGTTCCGTTGTATAGAGTTTATAAATCATCCATACAAATCCACTTTCGACACCATATCCTTAAAGCATACGGTCGGATACGCCTTGATGAGTTATAAAGATCGCTGTAAGGCAATGAAACAATTGATTTCATCGAATGAACACCTATAGTCAGCGATGGGAGTTGCGAAGGTTATATATGCAGAAGGTAATAATTTGCGTAAAAAGCAACTGCTACTATATCCTCCTACTAGTGCAAAAGTTTAAGCAGTAAAACAGCACCAAAACTTTTTCTTGCTTCGAAGAAAAGTTTCTTATATCATTCATCCGTTCAAGAAATCACTCATAAAGAATGTTCCCATCGTTCAAGCAACCAAATTCATAGGGAAAAATAACTCGAACAAACTCGAATACGTATAATCAATGAATTAAAAAGTGACAAAGAAAAGAACATCGGTATAGGCAAATAGCTGACTCTTCGATTTCAACACAGAGCGACAGTGACACCGTGACCGATCAGTTGTTTTCGCATATTGTGCCCTTTGTATCAATTCATGTATAAGAACCGAATTCAGCGGGAAAATAATAGGGACGCAAAAGGCGATTCTGATCGTGCCCATTCACTATGAATGAGAGACTCAGATTTCGATGTTTGCAAAAGTTGATGCTTAGCACCATTAGTTTTTCTCGGTTCTTTCTAGTATAATCTCCTCTGCTGAGAACATAACATAGAGCTTCTTAAACGTTAGCCTAGATAGCGGTTCAGAACAACTGCGTTCTTTCTTCTTAGGTGATGCGAAAAAACAAACCGATTAATGCAGCGGCTGTTGCAAGTGAATGAAATTCGTTGAATTTACCAGCGACATCAAGGGAAAACATTGTTATGAAGCAAACGGACACAACACCTAGAACATTTACATTATGGATGATTGCTTAGCTTTCTGTCATTTTTCTAAAACTGTGCTAACATAATGGGAAACGCTCAAAATGTGGAAGCTCTGTGCCACATCGAGCCTTCTTTCCTTATAGAGAAAATATTGCGCAAGGTCCATCATCAAGAACTAAATGTTTGAATTTTACCCGAATATTATGATAGGTAAGATGCTGAAGTAATCCGGCGAGCGGCCTTGTCCTCAAATCACAATATATGTGAGTTGATTTTCGTTCGTTTGGAAGTGGAGGACAGAAAAAGGCAGTAAGGCTCATCTTCTTGAATCTTCATGGAAACTTCTACCACGATTCGAAGAAAATTAATTCATCAGCTTACAGAAATGCACCAAAATTTACAGTACTCAAAACGCGAGTCTTTGATATTATGCTACATATGATCGCCACAGAAAATGCGACCTTGTGTTACGACGAGAAATTTCTTGCGACCGAAAGACTTCGCCGAATGCTCCAAAAATATGGCGACGAATGGCGTCCATACTCTGAGTGCACCCATCAGGGATATATTAAATAAAGGATTACCACTCTGGAAGAATATTCGTTGCATATGAGAATATTTTATATATCATCTTAGTGCAATTCGAAAAGGATGCTAACAACGGCTCGAAAATTGAATTCTTTTTGAGCAGAATTTCCAGTTGTGCAGGAAGGAAAGAAGCGTCTGTTCAACTGTGGATAGACGCGTAAGCGCTCCGACGAGAGCAAATATGACAGATAGTAATTTTCCGTTTCTAGAGGAGGAGGTGTTTCCTAGACGCATTATTACGGTACCAAAAGATGGTAAGTCAAGCCATCAATTTTAACGTGAGCAGCCAACCCATTACAGATTGGCAACCGTTGGAAAAAATGTATCATAATTGGTGATTAGATGTTAGAATATAATGATGGCCAAATACGAAACAATCTTACCAGATCATGCGCATTATAGAGGAGTATCGTACTGATGATATTCACTCCAATACCAGTTATTATCTGCGATAGTGAATACTTCGCCAGTTGAATACTTCGGAATAGGTCGAGGATACTGTACTTCCTCGCATTCTGTCTGAACTTTCAAATATATGCAAAGCATGCGTTTTGTATGGCATTCACCTTTTCAGTATAAATGTAGATAGATGATGCATCCTGCAGAATTACCTCTCCTCCGTTTAGAAAGGAACTTTATGCCCTTGACTCAGGGTATAAAATTCCTTTATTTATAAGGAATACTTTATTTATCAATGAAGTACACTACTGACGAAAAATTAGAACCAACAGAACGCTAGTATTACTTTTTCCGTTCATTGGATAGTCCCGTATTCGTACACAAATGTTCCAGTGTATTTATACTTTACCGCATTCAGGAAGACTGACAAATGATTTTGAAAAGTGGATCGTGTAGTGAGCTTGTGAAAAAATTGTTGTCTTGCCTGTACCCAATTCATTTGTCTGTCATTTTCAGTGCCCTCATATTGCGAAAATCCAGGTCTCCTCTCCATTTCATGGATGAAAGACTACTTAGTATATTTTCATGGCAATTAAAAATATTCGCTGGCAAATATATAAAAGAATAAAATTGTGGGACTGTTCGAATGCCGCGTAAACGATGAAATAGAAGCAGCTGTGTCAAGACAGATTTCTTGTTGTGCGGTCTCAGCTTCTAATAGCGCGACAGCATCAACGTTCTTGATTATGAAGCAGATGCTCTGTCGCCATATCTTTTGCCTCCTTCTGGAATAGACGAGTGTTGTGGCTTATTTTTGATGCATTCCGCAATGCTGCAAGAGAATCTTTTCGTAGTTCCATGGATGCTATACATTCAATTTTTCAGTGAGCATAAAAATTTTCGCAGCTTCATGGCGAACTGACTTAATCCATCTTTTAGCACTGGGATCAGAAATAAGTTGCATTTCTCATATTTGTTCAGCCGATAGACAAATGGTTATTAGATATCATTACCTTATTTCAAACTCGCCTTGAGTTGCAACAATGTCGGCTTCTGTGAACCTTTCCGTGGATTTGTTGAATTTAGCTACTCTATTCATTGCTCGTACAGCCTGAAAGAAGAAACGTAGAGTAGGTGAAACGAACTGAAATTGCTCATGGAAGAGATTGCAGGAACAAGTGCACGAATGATGTACATGAAAGAGTAGATCCATGAAAGTCCTGTTTTTGCTTAAATAACCTGTCGTTCAAGGCATATGCGAAACGAAGATAGAGCAATATGTTTTGCTAAACGTACATGATAATGAGCAAAAGATTTTTAAAACTCATAAACATATCCTTACTAATGATGTCTAAGCGTTCCCACTCAGGATCCTTTTATACCCACCGGTTGCAAACATTTAATGCTCATAAATTTCTTTGGCAAATTTTTTGGCTCACTATGGCGAAAACATCCGACGCCAGATGAGAGCTAAAAAATGAAAGATTCTCTTGAGGTTTCGCTGCACTAGAAGGACAAAACTGAGAACTCTAAAGTGCTAAATTTTGTTTATATTCTGAATAGTTGCAAATTGAACGGTGGTGTTGTTTGAGGTTTGTGAAAAGTGAGCTCAAAATTGCTGCACTGAGTGAAACTCTAACTTGCAGTTGCCCACATTTGGAAAAAAAAAACAGAATTAGATTCCGGGCGAGGACGATCATCGGTCACTGCTAAATTGGAAAATGAAGAAGTCTGTTTTCACTGGTTTGCTATGGTATCGCATATCCGTTGCCAGTGAAACGATGACGTGAAAAATATGCACATCGATTTATACGACTGCACTGCACTTATTATATCATTACGAGCATTCAAGCATGAAAAATTTGCTTCTTATGGTACATGTTATTGGAAGTTTTCTCGTGATTGAAATTCTCCTCACCGTTGATCCACAAAAGATGCACTTACTTGATCGATCTTCTTTCGCTGAGCAAAGAATCGAGGGCTTTCTTCCAGAAGTAGCATGAGCGGAATTACAGGCACTACCATTGCGTTCGCAATAGCAAGATATAGTCGCCAATTGCCCACCGCATAAGCCAAGATGCCCGCAAACTGAAGAGCTATGTTTTCTTCATCTTTTTTTTTGAAAACCATGCGAAATACGACAATGATTGACAGGGCTATTTTTATGCTGTATGAATAACGGTTGTTAGCAGGTTTGATATGGCGCTTTTATTGCTCGCAATATAGATAGGAATTGCCAGGGCTGTATTTTGTCGCTTGGTGCGCCCAGAATATAACTATCGAAAATTTGCTTAAATTTGGCGTATATCTCTACGAACGTTGAAGCGCTCAACTCTTGCATGTTTGAAAGACTACTGAAGAGGCAGCGGTTGTTGGAGGATGTAAAATGTGGTCGAATATGATTGTAGATGCGCGAAAAGTTTTTACACTATGAATAGTTCATTCCAGTATTCACTGTGCTTGCAGCGAAATATTTTTTGATATGTGATGAAAATGTCACCGTTGACACTCACAATGTAACCAAATGACCATTGAAAAGCATAAGCTTGTATGAGACGGTATTCGGAATATACAGATTCGAGCATCAGCGAAATCGCCGTGGCGTTAAACAATGGACCAATGAAGCAATGAATAACAAGTAAGAGGACGTAGAATCCCCATCTGAAATCAATGTAGTGAAAGCCTCCATGGGCTGTATCGAATACAACACTTTGCCGCTTTTGTAATTCGGGAATTATGGTTTTTTTTAGCCTCACAAGCTTTACTTCCATTAGTGGAAGAAGTCATAAAGAGAAAAGGCCAATAAAGAAGTGAGTTTATCATGATATTGTCCTATATTGCACAGCAAAAATTTTCTACATATTTCGTGAGCATTCGCTGACTTCGTTTCTCCTTCATCCAACGAATTCCACAGAGCACAGAGCTGTTTTGATAATTATGGCATGTTCTTTGGCGAGCATATTGACTTCGAAAGGTCACAGTTTTCTGAATTTTTCATCTATCTTTAAATTGTCACGTTTTGCAAGTTTCGATATATCCTTCTTAAGCATATATTTGAATGCATTTAAATTCACTAACCTCGGTGTAAAGGATTGTGCAAGGCCGCATAAAGTTTCCACAATAGTACCACCTATCATGAGCCATTTCCTACCGAAATGGTCAGCAAGATGTCCTGCGACGAGATTACCGGTCAACGATATGATCGGCATCGTTGAAGCAATCGTCGAAAAGACGTGGTCTTTTATACACACGAACTGAATATGCGCATAGCATTAGCTGATTTTAGTTTTACTCAACATATGCAGTGGGGGAAATGAACGGATGAAGTCTAAGGGCACAGTCGACAATACTGTCGGATCAGAAAGATGCGATATTTCACTTAAAATGCTCCTGTAGCCATCATAGGAACCGTTTAGCATAGTACAGCGTCGTCTTCTTACCTAACTTCAGGTCGCATACTGCCTGTTGGAACCTCTTATAAAAGAATTTGAATTGATGCAGAGTGTTGCCCAACGATGCTTCGAGTTGTCCANGAGTGTTGCCCAACGATGCTTCGAGTTGTCCATTCTTGCCTTATATAGCCGTCCCCATGAATGGGGAATCGCTATGAATTGAAGATCGTCTTTTCGCCGTTTCATGAATGGGAAGTCGTTGTGAATGGAGAACAGCATTTTTCTTCCTTCTGTGAATGGGGATTCGCTTGAATAGAAATTCGTTGCTGTAATAGGTAATCGCTACTCTAAATGGAGTATCGTCGCTGTAAATGGAGAATCACCAGCTGCTGCCGTGCTGGTTCAGAAGCGTGATATTGCTGCTTGATTTGAGGAAGTGCGTCTTGATGCGTCTTGAATAGATTGAGTGCATCTTGGATCGCTTTGATGCGCGTCGTTGAATGAATAGTTATTTAATTGATAGAGTCAATTGGAACTCTTTTATAAGAGGTCGCAACACTGCCTCAAGAAGATAAAACTTTTACCGCCTAATATTTGTCCGTGTTGACTGTCTTGGTGGAAATGCGTGCGAAGAGGTGCATATTAAATTGCCAGCCATGCTTCGTGAGCTTATATCAGTATGTTGTCGAGGGGAGAAATATGAATAGTTACATAACAATTTCTTTGCAATTTGCCATAAGGTATACGACAGCAAAAACACGAACTGTTTGCAACGGTATTCTGTTCTACAGTCGAGCACTATGCCAAAAACTGTGCATAATGGCGGAGGAATCAATTCTGAGGCGCTTTTTTTTTTGTCAAAAACAAGGTCTACGATGAACCTCAAATTCCTCGTACATGCTGTACCAGACGTTCGTTGTGCTTAGATTCTTGCATTTCGAAATTTGTTCACAAACCGTCCTTGGATCTTTCTTCACCATTTTCGACGAAAAATTGAATCTGAAATCCTGAAATGGCCGCAAATGATTCAACCCTCCTCATATTTTGTGAGCTCAACACCATTCCTTTTCGCAACCTATAGTGCTTCGATAAATAATGGCAATTGTATAAGACAATAAAATTTACTTATCATCAAAATTTGACACAAAGATGAACATTTTGGATATGCTGATCTCATGACAGAGAGACTTCTATAGAATAGTTTCCAATCTATGGATATATGCGAAATGAATATGATGGTGCAATCGAGCGTACGCGTTTTTCGTCACCTCAAGCCCACGTTAATATGTACATCTAAGGGCATAGAGCTGTGCAGTTGCTTCCGAGTAGAATATAGCAGAATATAGGAGAAGGTGTAAAAACTTTGTGCATGCTGTTACGAATTGATATTAAAATTCCGCGCAGTTTCCGACCTGTAAAATGAGAAACGAGCGTTGACTAACAAATTTTCATATGCAGCATCAGGTATTTCGACAAGAAACGTCAATTTGTGAGCTATCTCGTCGATTGAAGTTCTTTATCCATACTGGCTTCTGTTCTAGCTCAATCTTAGCCCTTCATCACAAAAATTGTGTTTTTGCGACTTGATCAAGCTCCTGTTAGACTCCGCTATCTCTTAGCCTAAAACTCTATCCACAAAGGTTGTTTAGGGTGAAAAATAATGAAATATCCAGAAAGAATGTGATGAACTGCTGTCATGGGTTGTAAGTAATAAATAACAGAATTTTCAACACCAAATTCATATCAAAAAAGCGAAATCGGCATAAACATTACGTTATCATTGCAAATGTAATTTGGTGCGAGTCCACCAAGACTGAAAAAACCTCCAACGACAATCGCACCTTGTGATATGCTCAGATATTGCATAAGAATAAAGAAGAATATCTGTAATATATGAAGAAAACAATTTATTATCCATTCCAGTCGGCTGTTTAATTAATAATGACGCTATTTTGTTGATTATTCTCTACCTTTGTATCAAATCTTCAATACTTCCAGGTAGGAAATTAATTATCCATAAACAAACAAATTTATCCAATGTGAACATTCAAATTGCTGTAAGTAACTTAAAGTACATCAAAAAAGGAAATAACCTGAAGTAATCTACGATATATCACATTCATGGCTGAATACCAAAATTTCCATCTAGTAGATTGCAGCTGTGAAGAAGTTCCCTCCACGAGGGTCATAATAAGTAATGCACCGCCGTTCGTTTTTGTAATGATTCTGAGTCGGTGCACTGCATAATTTTTACGAAAAAAGTAACAGTCTTCTAAAAGTTTGACAATTTAAATGCATCTCGTTTAGCTTTATTAATGTTTTGATCGCATTAAACTTCCTAAAGATGCTTTTGAAGCGTGCTTTGCGATTCGATAAATTTAGCAAACTTTTTAAAGCGCAAGCGGCCGAAATATGATAGGCGATTAAATGAATGGTAAAGTTAATGGGAGTGGGGAGGGGGTAATGGATCTAACTAACCGATATAAATCATTTTCTATATTTCTATAGTAGCACTGATGAAACGAATAATCTCTAAGTTGCTTTCTGAAAATATCCATCATTCGGCAATGTAGTTTTCTTTATGGATGAGTATGGATAAGCCCTAGTTAACGTTGATGTAATATATAGGAAGGAGCCTAATAATATTTCGTGACAAATTTAGAACGAATAATCGTCTAATCGTTTCAGCTCGTCTCAAAAAGTTACCTGATATCGTCCATATTTTTTCGCTCTTTTAAATAATTCGTCGAATGTTGTTGGAGCGTTAACTTGGGCAACCATCACAGTTGAATTGAATGGCGAATGTGATTGTAAGAGAATGTGCTTGATTGCTACGTGAGAGCATCAAATTTTCCGATAGCGATAACCACAACTTTTGCAGTTAAAGCGTCGTTTTTGATTTCTTTATCATTTCGTTCCCCTTTATCATTCTTTGAGTTTTTTTTTTGCTCTCGGCCAATAACCACACTGTCACATGTGGGAACACTGACAATAATGTGATAGCAAAAACACCTCTTTCAATAACAAGTAAAAAAACGAGTTATCTAGATACTATCAGTTTTTAGTGTAGATGCGATATTATTTGAATAAATATCTGAAGAAATAAATACATTTTAAGAAATAAATACTCAATTTATCGATAATGAGCATTATATAGGGGAGTTCATTGTTTACTGACTCTTCTCTTGAATATGACTGTTTACATTGGTTTTCGCTTTTGAATGCGAAACAGAGCTATCAGAAAACGTGCAAACATGCTTCATGAGGATAGCAATCCAAGGATCTTTTCTGGTTCTATACAAGCCAAAGCATGAAACTCGTTGTGCATTTTCGGAGTGAAATCGCCTTAATATTGCCCTTTTCCTCAGGTTCCAGATTGTGTCCCAAAACGTTAACTGTTTCTCTGATGTCAAGTTTGATTCAGCGTTCCCTTACTGTGGCAGACATGGTTTGTTAAAAGCGCAAAGCTTTAAGTTGTTCCTTCAAACCTCAACCTTGAATTCACTGTGTTTACATTTTGAGCGTCTGAGTATGTAGTAAGTTTTCCGAATGTTTTTGTGTCCACAAGTTTCTTAAAACATTTCAGCCTCCTAAAAATCATTTCCACCTATCAGCTGCATGTGATCATCGTGATTGCATTCTTTATCCCTTCCCGTTGCTTCTAATTTTGTGTCCCAATTATTGTTCATTTCCCTTGCGGAATTTCACATGGCGCACATCTTCATCTCTCTTCGTCGTCCGATGTCCTTCCTCGATTCTGGCATTTCCTCCTTCGCGTTCCTCCTTATTGTTCTCCTCTCCCCTGAGCATTTCTGGATCTCAGATTGCATTTCGAGTGAACGAGGTATGAACCATCAAAACAGTTTTCATAGGGCAAAATCAGGTAGCAAAAGACAACTTCAAAATGCTCTCTTTTCGTATTTTCATTTGCTATCGAAATGAAAAAAATGTAGAAACTGACATTATTTTGAGTGTATTACCACAAGAAATATTGCCACAGGTCCTCAGCGCGCCATTGAATCAAACATCAATGTTCAAGTTGAGATGTTTTTTTTATCTCCATATTTAAAGTAGGTGTGACTCGAAAATTTGAGGACAACACTAACATTTCCCTCACAAAACTCAAATATTTCATTTTGCTATATGACCTTCCTTTCAAGATCAGCAACTCAGAAAAAAAACTATGATATCAACTGCATCGTTCGATATGATGCCACCGCTGAAGGAAATACCCAGAGAGTGTCATCTCTTCTTATCACGTATATGTGTTGGGAACAGAGGCGGAATTCGACAGAAAAATATTTGATAAGTTTCTGAGGCATAGCATCAACAATTATCACTAGCAGCAAGTACTACAAAAAACACATGATACAATATTTGCACAATTATTTCCTTCGAGAGGATATCATCTTTCGACGAAAAGTGTTCATCAATGAGATTGCAACCCACAGCTGACATCGACAATACGAATCTCTACTCCAAAATTCTCTCTACGTTTGCTCAAATACAGCATCTCAGCATTCTATTTACGAAGTACAAAAATTTGCATTTCTCAAGTCGTATCATATACTGTCGTTACTGAATAGCAGTTCACAACTAGTGCTCCATAACGTCATGAAAAACTAGTACCGTATGAAGATGTTCAATGTTGAGAAAATACACATATTAATGAAAGGCGAATTTAGGCATTTTCGGTTTGTAGAAGTTTCGTTCACGATTCCTTTGTCATTTCGAACGTATTGCAACAGATCGTTTACGTAAAGCGTTCATTAGGCAGCTTTCTTCGCAGTTGACCGTTGTCACCATCCTGAAAAGGTGATTGCTCCAGTGGCTTTTCGTCAGCACATTCGAGGAAAACGATCACTATGTCGATCTTGATAAAGAGAAGAGTGAAAAAAATACTCTGAGTAAAACTAATCATACGCAAGGAAAGACTGCCTCTATGACCTTCCTAGATGAATGGTGATGAAAAAGACGAACCTCAGCACAGTTTTAAACATTTCAGTGAAAGTTTTTACCATCTCACTCAGTGCGACTTAGAGCTGCATTGTTGCAGCCGAATTTTCAACTGAAAATTGGTGCACAGCAGAACCGTAAACTCAATATTGTTGGCATAACGAGTGCTGCTTCATTTCATATAATCTGTTCCTTGCAGCGCCTTTAACTCTACTGTTATTCTATCTTAATATATGCGAAATGGGTCATTAACAGACGGATAGCTTCTCGTGCCCCAGATGGTCCTTGCAAGTTTTTAATATACTCATTCCTCCTTTTCATCAAATGTGCACAACTCAATAATCTGATCGTTGCTACAGGTCTCACCGGTAAGCAATTTGTCAAACTCTGCAGATTCGCATCTACACTGAGATTCAAGAATGACGAATATTCTGCACTGTGAGGCCACAAATTCAAATTTAACATTTCATGAACTATTAGGTGAACCACCTTCTGCTATAAGCCGTTGAGGAGTCGTCTAGATCCCGCTTCAGAACATATTAGTGATGTGTAGCCTAAACCGATGAGTTTGATGTTGCATCGTCGGTGCAACGCCGCCTATTAATACGCCCAATTCTAACGGCGAATTTGTCAGTTACATTAATCTCTTACAAGTGTCTCTCGAATTATAGGATATAAGTTGTTTTTGGAATTTGTAGAAGGCAGCGATAATATTTCAAGAACGACAACACTTGAGTCGTGCAAATTTCAAGAATAATCACTTCTATGCGCCAATAAGCATGCTTCACATCTTTATAACATTACAATCGAACGCCAACACTTCGTACCTTTCGATCGTCGTGCAAATCTGAGTAGCAATATCATCTCACGGAGTATATGAGCTGACTTTAACAGTTGTGATTCGATGCCTCACGACGATTGATGTTGGTGCATGCGAAACTGCTGCAGTAGCGATGTTAACGTATTTAGTAAAAAACAACGATGCGATGACTTCGGTGCAATGTGCCATGAACACATATGTTTCTAATGAATTGCTTATCGATAAGCGATCTTATTTTCAGCATGAATGCACATGTTGTAAAATAGGATTTTTTTATTGCTGTCGTTAGAATTATCGACAGCAAGAAAGCTACTAGTCTTATTAACGAAATATGCTATTTAATACATTTTTGTGTTATATTTCGCGTCTTCTAGTAAGTAGTAACTTTTGGATAGTGCAGTCCACTTTTGAGCTTAATATATAGCGCCCGTTCAAAACAATGCTCCTGAAGCTTTATGATTCCGTAAGCGGCTACAACTATTAGTAGCGAAGATCGTTTTCAAAAGAATATTAGACCTGCGCATTCTTCTGGCATCCTATTCCGTTGAGATTTGCATATCATTTCAATTATGAACCCCTACAACTTATTTTCTTTGGTAGTACAGAGAAGCGTATGAGTAGATATCATGTAGCTTTCATCCTTTTTAGACTGCAGCACTTGAAAGTTATACCTGAGATAACTGGGCGTCTACAATCACAGACTGATTCCAGGAACTTGATACGGATTGAGCTGTTGAATACGAGATATATAATTGCCATCCCACCTGCAAAAGGGCGCACTTTTTTAATAAATGTTATGGAGATTCTACTTCACTTACAGCTTTATAGCTGCAGCTCAGTTATTCTAAGTAACTCCTATGAACCTGAGGTCAGAGAGTGGATTATGTCAGGATGTGAGTACGCATGTGACTAATCCCATCGTTGAAATAGAGCTGCATCCTTCTTAGCTCTGTTCGGTGAAAACGATTACAACATGAAAAACTTTGAAAGACGCACAGTGTCCAACAGATCCAACAGACTAAACCCAACGGAAAGGAAAACAGTCATCATAAAGCAATCTTTATACAATATTTCCCAAATAAGGTTTCATCGCAAGAATAGGGACAATTTTCCGCATGAATCACTTATGCCGTTGTAAGATCGAAGGGGTGAACAGCTAGGTGCTCAAAGTCTTTAGGAGTTATGTATGCCGTTCGGATTCAAGCTGTCCTCGATTTCCTTTCCTTAGCAATGTCTCATTCCCATGCTAATCTTTTCTATTGTAGTTGCCATGCTCGAATCACAAGCTTTGAATTAAATCAGTTTCATTATTCGCTCAGATAAAGAGAAAATTCCCTATTCCTGCCAAAAAAGGTTCCCTTGCAAAAAATGGAAAGGTCGCTTCGGGGCGTAAAGCCTATTGAGTGTGCACGATGTAATATCGATCTGCGTGCAAGCTTGTGGAAATAATTGAGCAGTTATACAGGTACCCTGCATACTTGGCTGTAGCGTAGCAAAGCCCTGAAGTTCTCAAAACAAATAGGTAAATTCTAATCGTCCAAGTAAAAATCCAGCAAAAAAAAAAATTATCACAACTGAAACATTTTACACTCGCTTTGTTGAACTGAATAGTTTCATATGACTAACCATGACAGGATTGCCACATGATTTCTAGTACAATCGTGAATGCAGCAGGCATTGTTACGAATTGAATGAGGATATACATCGTAGAAGCGACGAGTAAGGGTAGCGAAATGAGAAATGCTTGCATTAAAACCTAAAAACAACGCAGTGATTTCCCAATGAATTAAAGCCCATTTCAACTTTAACTTGCAAATGAATTTCCATTCTCTTTCATAATTCAAAAACACTTGCAACAATTTTGACCACCATAGCGGGTCCTCGATTTTCATTAGCTGTTTTGCATATACGCATTACAGCAGGATCATCTCGAACGGCTTCTAAAAATGATTTATGCATTTCTTTTCGCATGATTTTTGCAGTTTACGCATATTCTACATTCATATTGTTGGATGATGAGACAGAAACTTAAACTTGTATAACAAAGTATAACGGTTTGCGGAACACCACCAAAATGATAAAAATAACTGGCAACAAAGAAGCGCTGAATGTGGATACGCTTACCTTTCTGGCCGCTGGTGACATGTTTTGGAACTGGCCTGGAGCTCTTGTCATCATATATAGTTTGATACATATAAGCGCATACTCGCTTGAAATAGCTGTAGCAGAAATGCTGTTAATCAATAGGTGCAGAAGGCTTCCTTCCTGAAATAGCACAGTCTAAAGAAAATGACCATGGGATATGCACTTATTGCGTTAGCTGTAGTCCAAAGGAATAGTTTTTCGAAACAGTAAAGGTGCTGAAATAGTAGACAGTGATGACCGATCCACGAAGAAATGTTGACGCATTCAACGCATGAAATGCATGACTCTCTTGAATGGTCATTAAACTTGTAGCTTAACCTCAGGATTTGTATTTTGAGGAGAGGACTGGTTTGAGCGAACACTCTTTTGTACAGAATACTAACATGATGCGCGTAGGGGTCGATTTCGAAGAACCACGATCCAAGCAAACTGTTGTAGTACATCGTTGGTCCGAAGAGGAAAACACATATGCTAAAGCTGAGTGGAATCAGCATGAACGCCCATGTACGATATCCATTGAAAACTACCTGTAAAGTTTTTCAGGTACTGCAAGGCCAAATACAATGTAAACATTTGGAGCATGGAGGTCATAAGAAATATTCTTAGCATTGCCTTCACATAGAATCTATCATTTTCCGAATATTTCTTTATTAGATAGGAACTTACAATGCTGATATCTCCCTCACGCAGAATGCTGAAAACCATGTACTGTCTCACTTAGCATAGTTCAGTTCTTCACTTCTTCTCGCTCCACTAGTCGAAGAATTGCATCGCAACCGGTATAAAACGAAATCCAAACTGTCTTACAGTGCGCGCAAGTTTTTAAAGCATTCAATGTTCTGTGAGTCTCGCGCACAAGTTCTTCAAGCACTCAAGGTTCTGTGAGCCTCGCGCGCAAGTTTTTCAAGCATTCAAGGTTCTGTGAGTCTCCCTTCTCGATTTTCATCGACAAATGTAGGAAACTTCTGCAGATGTCAAACTATGTTCATCAGCCTACCTATCAAATTTCTTAATATCACCTTCATCAGTTCTCTAGCTAATGCTGCTTGACACAAATAGCCGTATTAACATTGACGTTTCTAGTCAGGGAGACCTGGCAACTTGAAAAAGCTGGCTTGCAAAACGCATGAGAAACGATCCTTTAGAAGATGCTTAAGATATGCTTCTAAATATTCCATATGGCGTCTTCCATTTCAAGGCAGTATTTTCTGCACTTTGCGAATATTCTGATGCATCGATATGATTCGCTCATAAAAACTTTTATTAGCAGGCATATTTAGTACGATTTTTGGCGTAGATGCTGCTGCAGAGCTGAAAACGAGCAAGTGCTCCACAGATCCAGCATGCTCCAACGCCCTAATTTCCCTGCTGGGAAAAAGGCTCACATTCGTTTCCAAAACTACTTACTGCGCATGAGTCGGCATTGCATTTCAAATTTGCACATTACAACATTTTAATGCAGTTTCCTTCCATTCATATGCACTCATAACAAGGCATCCATCACTGCTCTTATGGTAAGATCCAGCTGAAATTGACTTGTCTTCAAACCATTGAAAACATTACCACCATAAAACGTCCTCCATAGAGATCGCCACACCGATTGATACCCAAATAGATGCAGACACCACAATAGAGACTCCAAAAACCTAAAAGAATAGATTCCTTCAGAAACGGGCTAGAAGGAAAAATATGATAGATGAGTTGTTCGACTCCACCAGTTCATTCACTCCCACTTTTATCTAAGAATCTTGAAGCGTCAAATCACACCATAAAGAGCGAACAAACAGTAACGGATAATGAAGGAGATGCCACTAAAGGCGTAGAAATAGCAGCAAAAAATGCACGAAAAATGTGAATGCACCATATTCCACCCTATAATTCTATTTTTTAAAAATCTGTACATTATCGCTATATAACGTAATAAAATACATCATAGAGAATATAATAATATAATGTTTTATATATTTTCAATAGGAAAAGAAAACTTCATAACCTGTGACATCAATCACTCTGAGCCACTCAGCATTAGACGACCGAAAGCCAGCTTAGATATAGCCAATCATAAGCTCGAGTGATAAGGGACTTGTGTAAAATATTTCGCAAGGTTTTCTTCTCGTTACAAAGTGTAGCACACAAAATCTTGAAGATTAATGACCGTTGAAATTATTGCGGAAATTAGCCAAATCAAGCTGCGAAATTTCCCCGTACTCAACGTTTTCTTATCAGCATTCAATTTTCGTTCTCTTTTTTCGATGTTCCCGATAATTCACTCGATGGTTGTCTTGTATAGCATAAACTGGTTCAGTTGAGTTGGTTCTTCATAAATTGGTTGATGTCGGTTTGTCTCAATCAAAATTTTGCCTCACATGTTGCTGTCGGCTACTTCCGCAAGGCTGCACTCTCAATGAGTTGTGCAGAAGCGACTGGTTTTCAGAAACGGTTATGATGCTGCTATTATTCTTGCCTCTTCCTTTTTGCTCACTTTTAATTGTTTCGGGAGACGGCAAAAGATCAATCTTAATTTTTCTGTCGCCGACCAATCTCGGGTGGTCGAAGTTCATATAAATTTTTTTCCGAACTTTTTTTCCAAACTCTGACGATGATGACTGGTGGTTCAGTTAGTTAAGCGAAGAGCTATCTCTTACAGATTAGGAGCATCTGAACATGGATTGTCCTCTATCTGCACGAAATTCATGCAGCATGTCACGGAACTTGGCAGATATTCTACAGAGTGATTTCAAATGCTGCGTTTTACCATCAGTGTATTTCCTCGCATACGGCGACGTGGTCTGTGTAGAACCTGCGATTTCTCACCACCACAGGCGAAGAGAAAGAAGCGGATGTCCCACTTCATGAGCAGTGGTTGACAGTAAAAATTTCCTAGCCAATTTTTTTCACATACAGAGTTTGAGCAGCTCAAATTCCCTAAGTGAAGTTGAACAAGTTTACAGCGCTGAGGAAGCGTTCCACAGCTGGATGCTTCCAGTCGAGCGGTTGGATGATCGCTGTATCCTCGCAGCAATGTTCGCATGTTTTTTGAATCCTTAAGTTCATGCTCATAGTTTGAGTTGACGCATTTTCCCATTTTTTCCATTCATCCTGGCTTCTGCAGAATACCTCTAATTTCAAACAATCGTATTTTTAGAGCTCCGCACAATTCTGTAGGAAGATGCAATAAGAGAAAAGAGCTAAAGACATCTTCAAAAAGACAACTACATACCCATGACGCAAATGCCGCAAATAATCATAGGAATAGTGTAGTTGCACGCCGATGCGCCAACAATAGAGAAATAGCCAGATATTATGCCGATAGTCAACTCTGCGATATCGATCATTCCCATTGCTGCCATTATTTTATAACATGATAATTGAAAGTTTGCTGGATTCAAAATCCCAATCATACAGGGAACGTACAGCGACTGAAATAAACTCTTTCTTTTCATACCACCTTCTTTTATACAAGCTAAAGCATATAAGGTTGCAACTAGCTGATGCCTGTTGGTTTAGTATCTTTACTTCAGTGGGTAGAAGTGTTTACGACTGCACGCACGATAAAAATTGCCGCGGTACGCCATATCCTTCTGCTGTAGGAATTTGCAATCTATACATCGTTGGCCATCAGATATATAAGTTCATAATAATCAGTGAAACAGGTGATCCATGAGTAGTGATCATAATAATCCATGAGTACTGATCAAAGCGTCCTCATGAATCTACTCGTTCTTCCTAACCAACGAAAGAATATAAAGATTACTTTTAGTTGCTGAGGAAGGATGCTACTCTTTACTGGCTCTGAAGATCAGAACAAACGAGTAAAGGGCATAACAGATCAGAAATAATAGGCACATATCATATGTATGTAACATGAGGAAGAAAAGAAAGCACATTAATTGTTGTTTCTGCAGTACGAGCGAGGAGATTCATATGCTTTTTTGTTAATTTCATATGAAGCGCAACGTTGCTATATATACAATACATTCAGTTACGCATTCGTTTATCTTTTTCATTGCTACAATTCTAAATTTCAACAATCCAAACTACTAATATTGGGGTATTATTGCAACTATTATGAGAATGTAGGAATTATTATTTATGTTTTTAAAGCAAATCTCTCAGCTCTCTCGACGTCAATATTCTATTACCTACGCTGAGTATAGCATATAACATATTCCCAAAGCACATAAATGCAATGAGCATTTAAAGATTTTCTTCCTCGATTGTCCATCGCTTATAGACTCATCTTATAGTGATATTTTTTGTTTTTCAGAGATTTTTGAACATTCGAATATTTGATTCGAAAAGATTTAGGAAGTGATAAAGCGATAAAGATAGGCAGATAGGCAACCAAACACTTACCATATAAACTAAACCGATCACAATGTACGCTATTCCAAGTGGTATGTTTGGCTCATTGAGAGTGTTGTTAAGTGTTTTGCACTGTGATGCAATAAACTCCAAATTTGAAGATTTCAGCCTGTAAAATTATTGCTATGAGCATCGGCTTAACGTTAATAATTTGTGCTTTTCGAATGATGCGTTTCAACACCGTGGACTAGTCCATTTCACTGACAAATGTGAAAAATTCGAAGAGATTTTAGATTTTGTTTTTATTTTTCAAGGATAACCTCTCATTACTATATTCATAGACGTGATTCATTTCAGTTGGTCTGCTTTCACTTCTTCACTTTAATTGTACAGACAGGTAATTGACATTTGTTCAATGAGGATATAGTAGGAAATAAGTGGCAAGAAAGCTTGTTAAAGGAATCGATGTAAGTGCAGAAGTTTAACAAGAGGGTGGGCTTAGAGATTCATATTCACAACAAATTTGCATTTTGAAGGGAAAGAGATAATGAAAAGGTCCAAGAAAGGCCAAAATTCTCCCTCATGATAATTTGAAGTCGGAAGTGTCAGCATTCTCAAGTGGCAAAGTGACAGCGCAGTTTTATGTGTCATTAACCGAAAACCCATAAGACCTCTACCGCTTTCTGCCGTTTATGCCACCTTTTCATTTATATAATTCCTCTTGGATAAGTTTAGCTTCGAAATGACGTAAACACCACAATTCTTTCCCAAAACATTACACTCGCCCGAACTGATGCAGATTCAGTCCACTGTTTGGCACAAATTACCAAAAAGTGAACGAAGTTGAAAATCGCCAGTGAATTTGAAATACTGAAATACGTTAAGAGCTGAAGAATGAAAATTCCCCCGAACCTGCATCCTGTCACGATCTGTAGAATGTCTCTCTCAGACTGATTTTCCACTCAGAGAGATATGCGCTTTAAAATTCGCGAATGAAAGCACATCTCCTTCATTAATATCCGTTGCATGAGAAAATTAGTCCGCTTGAAAAAGCCAGTTATGGCGAAAACCGAATAATTTATACGTCGGGGAGGGGTGGGGGTGGGGGTGAATACAATATTATGTGAAGTCTCAGAACCTTGTTGCGCCTCAAGCACCGTAATCTATTCAGGTTATTAATATTGGAAGAAAACCTATTAGCTGTCGTTGATAACAGAGGAATAGTTATCGCAGATCGCGTGAGTAGCGTGCACATATATCAAAAAATATCCTAGAATGTAAGATTCAAGCTACTTCCTCGTCTTATGAGTTTTATCTACGATTATAAACTCTATTGCAAAACTATTCAACTTAATATCTGCATTTCATGAACATACTGTAACACTAACATAGATAAAACTGCCCTTCTCATATTAACTCTTTTTGTGCTCAAATTTTTCTATGAATTGAGCTAGCGTTCAATCGATTTCCTAACAATCTTCTCCACTTTTGGTCCAATGGATCCCCAAAGAAATGGTTCCGATTCCTAAAGCAATCAATTTAGCACTGGAAATTGTTGCTTCATGTTGTCTCATACGTTACTGATTTGCATAACGTTGAGAAATGAGATAAAAGTTAATCACAAGTGTATAACTCGTTCGTAAGTCGCATCCACCTGATTGCGCGTCAGTGATAAGCAATCGGTGTTGCTCGATTGCACTGCATTCAATATTAATCAATCCCCTACCGGCTGCAAGTTCACCACTAAGCAACACCTCAGTCTTTATGCAGACGTGTATCAGAAAGAATTATGTACACTGGGCGAAAGTTTAGCAAATCTCTTAAAAATGTCGTTCAAATGTTTATGTTATATTACCCAGGGAAAAACATTCTGTTAAGTCGATCGGATATGGACGTCTGCGTACCGATAGTTCCTTTCGGAGGTCTTGAGGAGCTCGATTGCTATCGTAGTGAACGAACGATTAGGGAAACTGAATGATGCGAGAGATAACGTCGAATGTAAACGATGCTGCAACACTTGGGCACATGAATACTTGCAACTCTGATTATCCGACGCGTTATATAATACACACATACGAATCAAAGTAAAACACAACGTACGATAATTTAGGTTGCATTGTGGTTACCCAAAAATGGCTGAAAAACATTGAAATCAGCAAAGATGCAATCGACTACGATTAACCGCGTGAACAAGGATACAATCAACATTTTCCGTTCTCCATTCTCGTCTCCATCAAACACATACTACAGCATTTTATCAATTCTGAAGCCACAAGTAATACACAAACATAGCAAAGTCAGATCTTTTCAACGTCACATAACAACACCGTTGCACGAATTTTTAATGAAACACTACTTAATAATCATCGCACTACTTCACGGCTACATTTGTAGCTGAAATTTACTTAAAATTCCTCTGACTGTAGGATTGACGCCATAATTGCGTTTCTCTGCTTCAAAATTTGAAACATTTGCAATCATTGACGACTGAAATATACAAAGCATTTGTTTGAAAATGCTAGGTTGGGATTTACTTTTCGCATTTTCAATAGCAACAATACACGAACCCGATTATTTTATGTTTATCTCTTCCGTTTTGTTACTTCCCTGCTTCGAAAGCAATCGTTTTCTTTTTTCTTTACTAAATGTACATTCCATTTTTCTTTATGAAAGTTAACTTAATGAGGAAAAGCTCAAACACGCTAAGTGTCTGAAAATTCTCGCATTATTTATATATATTTTTCCGATTCGCAAGAAAAATTGTTGTAGATTGCGTGTATTTCTTGCTAATATGCAACCGCAATCATTCGATGTCTATCAAAACGAATTTTTTCATTTCATCGTGCAAATAGGACGAAATTTTAATGGTGAACGTATTAGAAAATCAGACCACCTAAAAATTGCCAATACCCGGGAATGCACAAAGGTGAGCGCATTTAATGAAACGCAGCAACTGGCATCCACGCCTAGTTTGTTTCTTCGTAAGCATATTTTGCTATTTTCTTCGTTAAAAGACAGCTGTCAACAAATCTCTTTGAACTGGGTTCTCTGGTCATACGGCAGCAGAGCAAAAATCGCAACATTCTGCATCCCGTAGACAGTTTCACAAAGTAATTCAGGGAAGTTACAGGCGTTCGAGGTGTGAATCTGATGACAGTGAAGTGTTGATTCTGAAAACACGACAGTCGCTCTCGAACATCTGAAAGCGCGATTTGAACGTGAATGTGCAAAGCTTTTGGAAGCAGTCAGCTGTCTGTAACACGCGAAAAACTGATTTGCGCAGCCAACAACGCTTGAGGAACGGTGAAGGAAGTCGGGTAAGGGGCTTCGGGATTCCATAGAGAGAAACAGCTGCATAAATGCTGTTCAAAATCTCCCAGCGCTGCCTAGTCTGCGTTTAGGCTTCCTCTACAGCAACGAGTTCACGGATACTGAGTTATGGTGTATCCGCCACCTGTCTTTTTAGATACTCAAGCAGGGCTTTGCCGTCTTTTGGAAAATCCATTCAAAAAGATCAAAGCGAAAGTTGTGGCAGATCTGAAATGGGTGATGGTCACTGCTCACATTTGAAGCGGAAGTTGCATAGCGGATTTGTTCAGTGCAGCAATGCTTCTTTACATTCGAGATTGATCTGTTAAAAATGCTTTTGCATGCATGAATCAATTATACGGAAATCAGCATGCTCAAAGAGTTGAACAAGCATATCTGAGAATCTTGGATAACGAAGGGATCGACAGTTCGTCGTTGTACCTAGTGGTAATATTTCAATCGCAAGCATGATGAGTGCTTTTAAAAAAGAACGAGCGATATTGTGCATCTTAAGAGTAAACTGCGGTTGCGAAGAAGAAAAAGCTTTTTCTCTTTCAGATGACGAAGATATCGATGAATCTATCAGCTCAGATGATGGCGTGCTTGAGTCCTGTGAAAGCGAAAAAGACGGCTTTGAAAAGGCGGACATAATAGAAGGGGATGATAAATAACCTCCGAAAAGACTTGACTGCACAAATCAGACACTGTACTCAACGCTGGCAGACGCTCTGAAATCAGTGGGAAGCCGTGTAGAAGTTTGTATAGTGCCTGGGACCATTTGAAGATCCGGAAAGACGTATCTATCCGGAGAAGGCTATTATGCAAAATTTTCCATAAGTCGAGTAATCCACGGTAACACTCGTTGCAACTCGCTATGAGACTCCACGAAGCGTATCTTTGCATTCATTGCGGAAGTACATGTTGTTAAAAGCTCAAGAGGAAATGAAACGCGGAAGTCTCGTACGTGGAAGACTCCTACAATAGTAAATTAATCTCTATCGTTTTGTTCATGCACGTCAAAGCCACTCAAATTATAGGAGGTTCAGTAGAAGTATCGTAGTCTTCTGACCATAATCCTGGGTACAGTACCTGAATCAAATCTAGAAGTTTTCTTGAAGGAAAAATATAAGTAGAGTGGACGAGTAAAATTTCGATGAGATGGCATCATTGTTGGGGCACAAATGGCAGCATAACATGTAAGTAAATAAAAATTCGGTAAGCCAATATGTGCTGAGGTGGACTTCAATACCATCCTACTGATTTTAATAAATGGAATTAAAGAAAGTGATGAGTTTATCATCGGATATTCGCCACTGAAACCACCATTATGCACTCTAAACGAATCTTGAACATATGGCAACAAATACTGCATCACCTGGCGAGCATACTTTTTGCATTTAGACGAATAGGCAAATTCATATATTTTAACCACTTCGATCGGGCAAGAATGAATCATGGAAAAATTAGTGTTTCTTGCAGAAGAGAAAGCAACGTAAGCATCAGAAGTGTAACTTTGCTCAAACATTGAGCCATGTTTTAGAAAGAAAATGGAGAAGCTAGGAGCTAGAGCAAAGCAAGCGCTTTCGCATTATCGCCTATTGACCAACCAAATTCGATAAGTAAGAAGAAATCATGAAGTGTTATCGAGTAATGCATTCATATTTTGTTGATCCTTGTAGTGAAAGTTTTTCGCAAGACTTTCATCATTTGAGATCTGATGTGTGCAAAGCAAAAAAGAACCAACCAGCTGAAAAATGAATGCAAATTTTTGGAACTCTTGAAGTATTCCTAAAATTGATTCAAGGATAGGAAAGCCGATAAAAATCGTTCACCTTTCCTTCCGTTGCAATTGATTTAATTAACATAGGCTCCTTGGTCGACAAGTTGTAACATCCATACAAAATTACGCATATATGCACAAACATTTCAACTAATGCAAACTTCTAAAGTGCATCTAAACTGGGCAGTAATCTAAACAGTTGTAATTCAAGCGAACTTTGGATTAAGTTGTATTCAGCTTAGCACTTTTTCCTCCCAGCACTAGGTAAATCATCGTCTAGCATAAAAAACAATCGTGAAAAAAGGTTTCAGTATCTAATGATGATGCCACAGTTTTGTCCTATAAGCTATTCCCTGGAAAAGTCTTCATTCTTAACGACTATAACATCTATTATGAAATAGTAAAATGTAGAAAGCATGGCCAACTGTGGATGCGGAAATTCCAAAAGGACCTTGGGGAGGTGTCTCGAACAAAGACCCCATTCGCTGCAGCGGACCAATCACACTTATGGTGATCCCGCCTCTTCTTAACGAGGAAGTAATCTGAGTTCTGTGGTACCTTCACAACAGAATTTCTTCTTGCCTTTAATTTTCTGATGACGTGCTATAAACTATCGCATATCACATTTTATTATATTGTCTTCAGAATACCAAATCCCAACTCCTTTCTCAATTCTTACCTCATGCATCCTCTGATCCTTTCAGGTGATAAACCTCAAATAGTTCTTCCGCGAAGCATTTCACTGTGATCCTCGGCAGTAACCCATGTGTTCCTGTAGTAGCCCAAGCAAAGTCAACCAACAACACCAAAAAAAAAAAACACATCGTTCACGCTTCGTTTCATCAAATGAATACTATGGAAGAGTGCTAAAAAACATAAAATTTTGCGGTGAAAATTGAATTCTCTGCAATTGCATCAGCCTGTGAGTGAGCACGTTCATAATAGCCACTGCGATGAAAAAGTTATCACGAAGTATAGTGACCCAAAGAGGAAAAAGGAATCGTGGGCACGTACGTCCACATGGGAGATGAGAAATGAACTCACAACTTCTGTATTTTAATTTTTGATAAACGTCGCAATCATCTTGCACCTCATAAAGAGCATTTAAGTGTGGCAAAGAGGAAAAATAAAATATAAGACCAAACAGCTTATTATCTAGTAATAGAGGAAATAAAATACAATGAAGGAATAAAACGATTCGTGATGCAAATCAGATACAATCAACGCAAGGAAAACATGCGTACAATGCAAATGAAATACAGTCAACAAATGGAAAAATTTATTTTCAAACCACCGCCTCTCTATGACATAATGGATCGCCCTATTGGCATTCCGTTCAACTGCAAATGCGTTCAATCGATATTTCAGCTGATGGATTAATGGATATTCTACTGACTGAATAGATCGCTTTAGGCACATAAAATGTAAATGTTGCCTCTCTTTATATAATTACTATAATATAGAAACTTATTAAGAGTGGACGCATGAAGAGTGGATGCGTTTATTTTCGTAGCGTATCTCATGGGCCACCGTATCGGCACATACTAGCAAGAAATTTCGCTGATACTTGAGAACGATTCCATTTAGAAAGTAGAAAAAACCAAAAAAAAAATCTATCCGCTCAACTTTGCATATGCATTGATTTGTATAACTCTATGGAACAATAGGAATTCCATATTACACATGAAGCTTCGCTTTTCTGCGCGCTATTTTTTGCTAGAGCTTGCTACAGCTCGACCACTTAGGCCCGTGTAGCAATTGCTCAATTTCTGGAAATTTTCCACTGAAAACCAATTATTAAGGCGGATTGGACCAGTGTCAAATTTTTGCATATCGTGTCTGAACGATTTTCAGTGAAACATGTTTGAACTTATCAGCACATTTGCAGATATTAAATGCGCTTTTAATTTCAGATGATTTTTTTGCAACTGTTGCATTTTTTTTCCATTACTGCAACAAAAGCCCAGCTGCAACTTCAATCAGTTCAATTGCATTTTCACCGAGATGGAAGTTAGATTGCTAAATTCGAGTTTTTTTTCCATTTCCAAATCTCATACATTGCTCGCCAGATTTCACCTACATCCCTGAGTATAGTTTGCTCAGTAAACGTCATCATTTCACAAAATTGAACGTTCTAATTTGTTTCATCACATGCAAAATATAATTAACTTCGAGAAAAATGTTAACTGGGCATTTTAAAAGGTATTTTTTGCCATATCGTTCAACAGACCTACCGCAGCGGGTATGTTCACGTCATGTGAAGCCTTCATTTCAATGCAGTTTTATCATGAAAATTAATGAAAGCTTCCGTGTAGCATTCGGGAGGAAGAGTCTTTTATCCTCTATTAATAGGGAAATTTTTCTCGACAAATGTTTTGTTATTGAGAAAAATGTTTGCTTACTTTATGTTTTCAACAACAGTAATGGTTAGAATTGCCTTTACTATCGTAAACAATACAATCTGCGCACATTAAAATATTTTAAAACACTCCATACCGCTATACTATATCATAAATAAAACATCAGATGAGATTATATACTACTCATAAAATTCCGTTTCTTCGATCTAAATATTTGTGGAGAAATCAAAAAGAAAATCAGCAATTTAAAGTTTTATGCGCTTCCAATGTGATTTTGCACACGAATTGGTGGGAGAGAAAACGATAATATATCTCTATCGATTTTAAAAGTGTATCTTTCTTGATTCAGATAGAGAGATTCTAATTTATGCTATTTATTTACTATATACTAAGCTATTCGATACTTCTGGAATATAAAAATGAATGTCCCTATGATCCCTATGATCATCTTCCACGAAAACTATTTAGGCACTTCACGGAGTCAGATATTGTTATGATCAAATATGCGCGAAATTAACTTAATATTTTACTAACAAGTTTTGATAAACTAAAATCTAGAATTAAAGGAAACGAAACTTAACACTTGAAAGTTGGAGGAAAACTATGTAAGACAACTCAGTAATCAATAAGACAACTTGCTTTTCCTGATTAAAACAAGTTACTATGTGCTACTCACGATGCACATCGCTTAAAATATACTATAATACTCATATTTTAAACCGATGAAAAGAAATAACATTAAAACATTTTTCACCCATCGAATATCCTGACACAGTGTAGTAATCAGAATCCATCCGTTTAACACTGCGTCGAGTAATTAAGGTGAAAAGTTCACATTAGAAAACAATTGTTGTCTGGATTAATATGTTTGTGTGGAAAATACAGGGAATAGACAATAATGGGAGAAAAGCTGAGCCATTATAATAAATAATGAGTGAAATGATGTGCGCATAATTGGAAAATGAGAGAAAGAGAAAATATTTATTAAGGCGTTTCGTTAAGCTTTTCATGTGTTCATTAACGTTTTCATTGTGTATGAAAACATCGCCGATAAATATCTCTTATATATCGTTCTATTTTTTCTTCTATTTTCGCCACGTTCAAAATGCTTCAGCTATATTTCACCACAGTTACTCATTTGGCTTCACTATAACATAATTCTACAGCAAAAACCTCTGCAGTTTGCATGTTTCACCTGTTGCTAAGAGTGAATGTCTTAGCAGTCAATTCGACATTCGATTAAGAACCTTTAAAAAAAACGTAATATGCTAAACTAGATAAAACTAATCTTCACAAGTTTCAAGCTGGAACGCCAAAGAACTCATGTAAGATAGATGATTAATAAATCAGAAACGACATTGAAACTAAACTCACGTATAAAAACTCCAACGTAAACGCATAAAACAGGCAGCATGGAATATCGGATTTACATATAATATAAGCGCCCAGACATCGCTGCAACTATTAAATGCAACATTAACTGAAGCTTAATGTTTCAAGTGTTTGTTTAAAAGACAATACTACGCTCAACATACTAGCAACGAATGAACAAGATTAACGATCGGAATGTAGCAATAGGCCCTTAAATACGATCGGACAATAATGTTAGCACAAAATGAAAATCTAGTAGCAATGAATAAATGAAACAGTTGAACGGGTAGCAAAACCGCAATAGAAAAACAGCGAGTCATAAAGCCAACTACCTAAGCAAGAAATATCAAAAAGCTCCAATAAGACTCACCAACCTCAGCTTTAACAAGAAAGGGATATCTCTATAGGGTCCGCACCCGTCCTATGCGCAGTTCTCCTAAAAAGTTTAGCGGTTGGTCAGTGGAAGAGTTGGAGTTGGAAATTCACCTCAGGCGGAGCGTTACGAATACTACCCTGCCAATTTCCCGGGAAATGAAACTTAACCGTATAATAAATACGAGCAAAAGAGTATTCTAAAATAACACGATAATTAAAATGCACAGATTAGTTATAACGAAAAGTTCCGATATTCAAACTTGATTGCAGTGTCCTTTACTTACCTTTCCTATGCAAGAAATTTGAAAATAAGCTGATTTATACCCAAACAGAAAGTTGTTCTATGCCCGTTAGGATGAAATGAATCAGCTAAAACAATATTTTCTATTTCGTATCCTGAATAAGAGCTGAAACTATACTGTATTATTTGATTGCCACGAGTAAGTTATATAATGCATTATAGTTGTTCAAATATGTAAGAAATCATTGCTGACTTGAGATTTCGTACAATGAGCGTTTATTATTCTACTGCTATTCATTTAGTGCGATCAAAAACTGCGACTTTAAAAGTGGATCAGTTAATGCAACCGTAATAAACAAAGTTTTCAACGAATAATTTTTGAGAAATAAAAGAGTTATCGCAAAACATCGGTCTTTCAGGTTCTCATTTCTGACGGAACCGGAAGCGGCAAGAACACTGGAAAATGAGCACTGCAAATTGACCACTAAAGCTATTTCCGAATCTCGCAAACAACCCACATGAACGATAATATACCTCTATTATATGGAATGTAAAAAATATTTCTTACAAAAATAAAATGGAGGCAAAAAGACATTGAAGTAACGAAAGAATTATTTAAAAAATCACCTCTTTACCAACAGCAAAAATCGACGGCTGACAAGAGCGACTTATCTAATCCTGCATATTTGCATATATGTTCATGACTCCCATTGCGATTATGTTCCTTTTCTCCAGTTGGTAGGTAAACGAATAACTAACTGCTTTTCTCAGCTTATTCTAAGCGACTAGAAAAATTGATAACGTCGGTAAACTATGTCTTCGCACAGAATATGCATCTTCCTTTTGCATATCAATGAAATCTCTTACTAATGTCGTTGATAAATCGATTCTTCTTACAAGCATACAAAGTGGTTAGAGATCTACAGGACATACATCTCATATATATATATATATATATATATATATATATATAT
>JAAVTS010000715.1:30982-45956 GCA_022845575.1 Baylisascaris ailuri | reverse complement strand
GAAAAAGCATTTTACTGCTGTATGCGCAGAGGTAAGTACAGAGCATCATCCATAATAAGTGTATAATTTAACACTTTATTACGCAGTAATTTTGCCTGGACGCTCGTTGACCATTCTGAATCACGTAATAATCGCTAGCAGCTATGCGATTATACAAAGGAAATTTATGAAAGCAAGTGATAATAAGGCATCATGAAAACGTTTATTTCCTCTAAGATTAGAATGCACAATTCCATCATCCATTTTCTAAGTAGAATTGGAATCCACAACACGGTAGAGGAAAATGAAGAGGTTCTTTTAAAATTTAACTGTTATAATCAGTTCTGCCTCAGGAATAAATCTCCTCCGTTATGATTCACTCGTTTACTTATCGGACTTGTGGCCAAGTTTTCATATTCTTGCACTTATCATGGCATATGGTCAATGCGGATAGAGTTACAATAAAAGCGGGACGTGGCACCGCATTTTCCTTCAATGCATATTTCATGGTGCTTTCTAGATCCACTTCTAATTGTGAAGCTCGGAGTAATACTCAAGAAGCTCGAAGTGCCTAACGATCGCACCAGAACCACTGCGAAGTTGTCATAAATCAAAATGAGACCGTGGAAATGGCCGCCGTTCTCAACCGAACGATGATGTGAAGTCATCAAAGCATCACATGTGCGAAAATGATTTCACGGGAAAAAAAAGGAATTTACATAATACATTGATGAGAGCGGAAAATACAAAATGATAAAACTCTAAAACATTTTCGAAGGAGAAATTACACTGAACGCTTTGACGATGTTGCATAGCGAATTGTAAAACACACTAATGAATCCGATGTAATATGTGCAATGCAATCTTGTTTTTTGCACGACAAATGTCGTTAATCCCCAACAATCAATGAGCTATGTGCAATGATACATCGAATAACCAAACTGATCTCATGATAAAATAGATGATCTTTTCTCATGTATGCTGTATCGACACAAATAATTTAGTGCGTTTTTGACTTCAATACTTCAAAAAATGCGTTTCGAAAATCCTTGTCGTTCGTCACACTGGATAAGTTGCCAAATTACACCTGCAAAATTTCACAACGCCAACTTCAGTGGTTCGAAATTTGGAGTCAACAAACACAATGAGACATGCAGCACATACAAACAAGTAGACATACAGATCTACACAGACGTGCAAACGCATATGCGACAGATGCATCGACTTTCGTCGTAATGTTTTTGCAAACATGCAAAACTGCAGTGCAACCAATCTAACGGTTATCTGTGATGGCATTGTGAAATATTTCAGCGACTGATTCTTCACAATTATTTTATTCGGCATTCACAAACTGTTACTGGTAACAGTAAAATGAGAAAATGTGCTGGATGCTTTCAGGCACTTCGTTACGATGATGCGTTGAGCTATCTGAACTTCATTTTTTTGGAAGCTTTTAGACTACTTCGACGTGAATCAGTTCAAATATTGAGTGTTAACTGCGCTAGTGATAATGTCTTACTGTTGAGAGCGAGCCCATCTCCTGTGTTAATTTCCTCATCATCGTCAACATTCCAAGCTTAATATCCGTATGGCGGAAATGGCTTGCATATCGGAATGAAACTGATTAATAACTTAATTTTTGCCATTTGAAAGCGTTTCTCGGTAAAACAAGATTGATATTGTTTCGATGTTACCGATTTAAATAAAAGTTGCATTTATTTTCATTCCACACTGTCTGAAATTGTAGTACATATGTTAATGTCCTTTTCAGCATATGATGTATACATATATTTGAAATGAAAAGTGTTTGGAATCGAACGAGGAATAAAAGCGAGCGAATTAACAAATCAGTGCTCATCATAGCCGAAGGCTGTTATCGTGGGGGTTCATTGAGGAGAAAGCTCACCGGAGGATTTTGTCAGGAACCCATCAGTAACAGTTCGGTAGGTGAAGTGTTGATGCGTAATTGATCATACACATTATGTAGATTTAACGAGTGATTCGAACTCAAAACACAGTATCATCGTTGAATTTATAAAAATAAGTGATGGAAATGTCGTGCCTATGGCTGTATAGTCACATCTGTATATGCGTATCTTTGTCTGATAAGTGGCTTATATGAAGAAATATAAATGAATTCGTGAGACTTGATGCATTCATATAGGATCGCAAATGTTCACCCAATCAGTAGTAGTAGTACTACGGTCGAAAATACCTTAACGATATTATAGAAATGGCCATCCAAACTAATAGTGAATGCGGTGAGTATCGCACTGCGTTTTAAGGAAAAATTTCATGTTTTCAGCACACTTTATGCAAGAACCTTTCACCATCTGTTTACTAAATCGAAGTGATGAAAAAAAGAATGCTGCGAATAGAAAAATGGTGTGTGGCATGCGTAGTGAGTACATGATATCAAGAAGGCTTACGATTACGTCAAGACATACAGATTCTTGTAGCCAATGGAAAACATTCCTCCATCTCGTTGAAACTTAGCCTAATGAGGCGCAAAATGAGACCCTCCATAAGCCGAACAATCCTTCAACGAATATCTGTTGTTATATGTGTTCCACAAGGATCCGTTCTCTCACTTTTCATTTTTCCATTGCCATTGTTACGGTATCGCTGTTGTTGTTTTTGGTTTGTGCTGTTGTTCTTATTCTCCTTGTTGTCATTGTGGGATATTCTTTTTCACAAGCAAGGAAACTCACAAATATACGAAACGCAAAACTACATAAAGGAAGAAATAAAGCGCGTGACTACGATGATCGAGAAGCCCATATCGAATAAAAAATTTATGTAAAAATGCTATAGGCGAGTGATGAGTGCTCTTAAATAATATTAACAGGAAATTCATTGCATGCTCCGCAAGTAAAAATTATTAGGCCAACTCAAAGTTGACACTAGCGAAAACAATTGCAACGCTTTAGTTCCAATAAATTACGTTGGTCGGGATGAGAAAATATTCAATGAACCATGCAACCAGAGCAAGGTTTAACAATTTTGAAAAGCAATGTGACCACTAATTAAACGTGTCAAGATTCGGGCGAATTTGTACTAAATTGGGGCGGGGGGGGGGGAGGGGTGAGTGAGTATCATGGCTCAGACTTGCGGGCCCGGAAAAACTTCTGGGATGCTGATCTTTCCAGATTTCTTTGCATCTTTTTCAACATTTTCAGTTGTCATTTCAAAAACCGCGACCAAATTGAACACCGATATCACAGGGTAAGCCGACAGGAAGCGATGAAGTCCTTCGTATCGTGTTTCGTACTCTACCGACGGAAACATTTCGCAAGAAATGAATTCCAACCAGAAGAGTAATCTCATATTTACAAAGATAAAACTGTGATTACTGAAGATTCTGTGAATGCAGAACTCTTTGCTGAATTCTTCTCCGGAGTTTTTAAGAAGGATAAAGGCATTTTACCAGACTCTCCCTCTAAATGCAAAAATCATCATGCATCAGTTGACGTGAATGTGAGAGATCCGCTTTCAGGGCTACTAAAAAATTGAAAGGGAAATTATCGCTAACACCACATGGTATGCAGTCCTACTTCATCAAGCGTATAGCTTCCGCAATCTTCTTTCCCCCAGGCATAAGTTTCAAACACAGTATGTCATCTTTGACTCTATGTCATCGTCTTAGTTCTCAATATTTATGTTGACTTGGTTATCTTACTGAACTCACTACCTCCTCGGTACCCTTCATTGAAGAAGAGCCCTTCATCTTCCATTAATAATTATAGACCAATAAGTTTAACTTCCTCTGTTTGTAGAGTAGTGGAAATATAGCGAAAGAGTCTGTTCTGACTCACTACTTACCAAATGGTCTTATCAACCCCGGTCAATGTGGATTTCTCCCAGGCCGTTCGACGATTTCACAATTATGTAATGCACCAGTCAGTGGATCAATGCACTGAGCAAAAACGATCAAAAAAATGTTGTTCATATCGATTACTTGAATGCTTTTGATGTGGTCTATCATAATAAACTCTTACTTGAGCTTCATGGCTATGGGATAGATGGCGCCTTGCTCAAATGAATACGGTGATTTCTATCTACGAGAACATTTAATGTTAAGAATGGTGAATCGTTATCACAGAGCCATTCTATTTCAAGCGGCGTTCATCAAGGCAGTGTACTCGGGCCGCTGTTCTTCATCATATATGTTATCGTCATGTCGAATAACCTCTCAAGCGGGTGTAAATTGTTTGCTGACGACCTTGAAATCTGTCGGCTTCTTGTCGATCCTGCCATCGATTTTTGCTTGTTGACTAAAGATTTCAGCATGTTTTCTGTATGTTCATGTGCCTGGCAGTTCGATGTTTCTCTTGAGAAATGCCATGTCTTACACATAAACTCTCTATATGCATGATTCCGATAGATGGAGTATTCTGCCATCAACGGAAAATGGCTATATGTAATCCGATGTAATCATAGGCTCCAGCCTCCGCTAGAATTTTCAATCCGATGCGCTGAAATATCTTCGAGAGCGTTGAAGATTGTAAATTACATTTTGTGGTCGTTGCAGCACGAATGCATCGAGCACTGCCGCAAAGCCTTTATAACATACTGTCGCTCTATTTTTGAATATTGGTCACCCATTTTGTCATTTTACCTAGCTTGTGATATTAAATGCTTTGAAAATATCCAAAAGCGTTTCACCCATATATCATTCCGCAAGATGTTTCCTGCTCCCTATAAACCTGGCTACACTGCGTGCCTCAAAATCCTCGGACTTAAGACCTTAGAATACAGAAAAGTAATGTTTGTTTGATTTAGCATTATGCTTCAAAATTGTCAATACATTTTCTCGTGTATCCTTCGATAGTCTCCTTGTTTTCGCTCCCCATCACAGTCGCCTTGATCATCGTGTTGAGTTCGCACATAAGACATGCTCACTGAGCAACGTTCATAAAGTGGTGCGAATGTAGAATAGCCTTCTAGAAAACGTTGTAGAAGCCAGGAATTTCGCTGCAGTTATGTATCGTCTAAAACATTTCAATCTGCGCTCTATTGTAAGGATAGTTTACTGATTAATCGTCAACGAAATGTCAAGTCAAGAAAAATGATAGAAAAATATCTTCTAATTGTGTTGTTTTATGACACATTCTCAATATATATTTCGTCCTTTACCCGTGAATCGTGCGCATCTATATTATCCTTATACTCCACTGCTTCATTGCACTCTTCTTTGTTCTTCTATGAGTGGACGTTATTCTGTCTCTGTTGGGCTTTAGTCCATCCCGTTACCTCAGCTCATTCCGGTAGCACCTACTTCATGACTGCGAGGAGAAATTCGGACATCAGGAGCGGCAAACTGGTTTGCACTTATACTGATCATGTAAATAGTAACGTAGGAATCACTTAGAAATGTGGGCGGAACGTTCCAGGAAGCTTATACAGTGCAGCTGAACAAATCTTTTTTTCACATAGCAGTGCTGACAGTGCATGACAAGAGAGAGTCGTACTGGTGGATTCGGAGTGCTGAAAAGCTTAAAAGCTAGCAAAATACTTTCTGCAGCATCAGTTTTCCAACTTCCGAAGGCAAAATGAATCACACATGTGAGAAGCTTAGGAAGAATTGCATCTAATAAAGTTAGAGACCGACAAAGAATTGAACACTGTGTTATTACCAAAATTGAAAACCTGATGAAGTTAACTCTAATAGCATGTGCGATGCATGAGCGTTCAGTGTGAAATATGCTTTCATATTTTCCTTAAGCTTATTAACTTAAGTATTAGTTACTTTTTTCCTCCTAAAACTTTCCTCTAATCATCTCTTTCGACGTTGATGCAACAGCATCAGCGACATGTCAATGGTAGGCGCCTGTTCGGTCTACTTTGTTGCTCTTTTTTCATCGTCCATGTAAACACCGGAAATATTTATCGATGAATTTGCGGCATGTGTGCCTATGCAATTTGATGATAGCAGTGACGAGTTACTCAGTAAGCTTAAAGTTGAAATGATCCTGATATTTACATCGTTGAAGTGTTCAAACATTACGAATTTTCTCGTAGGTTTGCGTGAAACTTTCTAACAATATCCAGAAGGATAGCTGCTTGCGTGCATAACCTCACAAAGTTTGACTATGTGTGTCGAGAAGTCCGCCTCTGTACGTCATATGACGTGGTCAAAACAGGTTGTTTGTTTGGTTGAATAGATGTGTTATTTTAAAAAATTTCATCATTGACGTACATATGTACATATTTTGTTTTGTATCCGTTTCAAATGATGCTGTTTAATTTGTTCTGTTAGAGTCGATAGCAAGACAACAACATAGCGTTGTCGACTTGATCACATGTTCAGACCACTCCCGCATTGGTTTTGGAGTACTTTGCTTCCTCTGAAAGTGGAACACTTGAGCAAGTCGAGTCGACTTTTACTCTTTAGCACATACTAGAAAGGACGAGTGAAATATCTGTTCCAACGCACCCCTATCAAAGAATCAACAGTAATGTGTCCGTCTGTGTATGTGTGTATGTGTGCACGTGCGTATGCAAGTGTGCGTATGTATATACGCATATGAGTGCCTCTGCGCACGCGTGTGTCCATGCAATTGTGTGTTCAACACAGATCGGATTGGAAGTGGAAATTGTTCACAAAAGAATGTAAGCAAGCTGTTCACCGGGCAAAATATGAAGAAGCTCTTATATAGATTTTATTGTTTAGCGAGAACTACGGTACTTATTCTTGCAATATGAGGGTTTATAAGTGTCCGTACGGTAGAAACTAGTATCATTCACTTTCTAGCAAAATCCACCATAGATTTATGGAATTTATTGTAGCCTTCATGAAAATGACTCAAGCATTGTCGTATATTCTATTGCATCTCAGTCAATGCGCTGCACCGAGTTCCGAAATTCGCATGCGATTGTCCGTAATGAATTTACCTGCCAGACTGATATTACGATATTCATGATCTTTTTTTGCAACGATATTTGATTCGCGGCATTTTTTACACGATCAGGGTAAAGAAATGTCTGTTCTGAGAAGCGACAAGAGTGATCCCACTTGTTCTACCAATCAGCTCCTTGCAGAATTTTAATGACTCCATGAAAATTTCGACTGATTGCTAATTCATAATCAGCTCCGGGTGGGTAAAAATGCCCCACAAATTCAGGAAAAAATATTGTAACATTGCTTGAATATTATGCCGATGACGAGAGTGTTGAAACTCTCCGAAGCGGTATACTTCTGCAGTAATTAACATAATTGGCACCGTTAAGACTTGTACACTTTGGGCGGCTTGAAGTAACAAAACGGAAAATACGAAATATATCTGGAACGCATCTCTTATGTTACATTCATCAGCGATAAGAAAAACACTTTAGTCCTTTCGCAATGTTGGCTAGTGATGAGATTAACGGAAGATAAATTTCGCTCTTGCGCGAATCGATGTCTTGCATATTTGCTTTTCAGTGAAAAAGCATTCTCGCGTATTCTTTTCATCAATAGGTTTTCTTCCCTTCGCTCAATGACCTTAAGGATAATGCAATAAGTGCAGTTGGCAAAGAGTATGTACGAGCATTTGCTCTCTTAAAGCTGATACCGGAATGAGGTATCGTTCCAAAGTGCTTACATTCGTACATTTTCGATGTACTATAGGGCGTCATGAAGGCGTCATTAGAAATAAGGGAGTGAGCATCGAGGAATGACACTGAGAACGATGAAGATCGGGTGTTTGCAAAGGGCGCAAGGAATATCACATAAACACAACGAGAATATCAGATCCTTTTTCTTCTGAATCTCTTTTTAAGCCACTCCCCATCGTAAGGCTCAGACGCATTTGCAAATTCACATTTATGAAGCGCACCATAGGAAGTTGATGCGCCTGATGATATTACGTTTCGGAATCAAGCAAAAGTAGAGAGAAGAAAATTGTTGAGTTGATTCCAGGTCATAGGCACGTGGATACTACTTCTTGTTCTTTTCTTACTGACGTCTCTTCGTATTTGTTTCGTGTCAATGGTATTCCACCGAATTTGTCAAGCGCGCTAATGGTGAAGGAGGATTGAGCGAGGAACAGAAGAGCCCTCTGCCTGTAGTACTTCGTTGACGAGAGGAACGATGCGTTCACACTACGCGACCACGATTCCAAGATTTGAATTCTGGATTTGCGTGGGAGGTAGCGCAATCTTCTGCTCATTTCTTATGGATGCTACTAGTTAGGTTGCGCGGAGTGTGCTTTACGCCCTCAAAAATTGTTCAGCAACCCTTGCACCTAAAATATCCATACGTGGCATTTCTGGAGAAGAGCAATGACTTGTGCAGTGCTGCCGTAACTCACAATAATCTCGTATACAAAAATAAGAGAATCGTGACCCACTAGGCTTTTGTTGGTGGGCCGATCGGTACCAGCTGGAAGTGAAATAGGGCGCCATCGACAACCAAGCTCAGTTCACCTCCTGTCCAAGAAAACCCTAAAGTACCAACTCTACTGGCTGCACTGACCGCCTCAATCGCTAACAGTTACAATATAAATCTTGAATCTAACAGGTGGTATTCCACTCACCATATGTGAAAACGCAGGATCAAATAGTGAACTCGTTGACGGAAGAAGCAACGACGATTATATAGATAGTTGGTTGGAGTTTTTATATGTCGCCTTGCTGATAAACGGGGACCGCCTGACAATGCATGTGGGCTACAGCTGTTGATGGGAGAAGGAAATAAGAAAGAGACATACCGCTGTTATTCATGATGACTCACTCCTGCTTTTCATCATCCTTCAGAATGTGACTCAAGTGGATTGTGGGTTGCAATGAAGTGACTCTTTGCAATGCATTCTCATAACCTTTTATAAAAATTCTACTGTCTATACAGCTCAGTGTTTCGAAGAGAATTATCCAAATTGTATAAATGCATTGCACATTGGCTTGCTTCCAAAATCCACTATTCTGTCCATTTGTGCACTGAATATCTATGTTGACGAATATCGTTGTAAAGTGGGGGAGAGAGAGAGAGTCGAATAAGAGGCAAGTTCTCGTTGGATAATTATGTGACGGCCAAAGTAGACAAACCGTTAGAGAGTGGTAGAGGGCGGAGAATTCGGTGATGGGAATATGCTGTTTGGAGCGAGAGACTGTAAGTGCGAGCGTGAAAGCAGTGAAAGCTTGCTCTGCTTTTTGTAACTCAAGTCAACAGAAATCCCCTCAAATGCAGCTAGTGTCCTATGATCCGCGACTAGCAGGAGGTAGCGAAGTGTGGCTCGCTTCTCATCTATCATCCTCACATCACCACTACTGTGAAATTGACGATCCTTCCACTAAACTCTTTTCTTCTTTGCAGGGTGTTGAAGAAATAGAAATAGAATCATAGTGCTACCAGACAGTTTTGGATGCCATGGCTTTAGGGATTGTACATTATTGAGGGTGCTTTTATACCTGTTGTCTGTACAGTGCACGGATGTTTTACTTTAGTGAAAAGTATAGCATTGTGCAGTGCAATTGTCTGCACTGTTGTCTTTCAAAGTCTTCCAGTCATAGGAACATGCAATTCTATAACTGTTACGGTAGTCGACCTTTGAGTGTCTCTAGCTCTACAGTAGGCATGTATGTGCTCTATTATTTAACGCTGTAGCGCTGTGCAGTGCAATTTTCATACTAAAAAGGAACCGCACAAAATCATATTGACGCGCACTTAGCATACTTTATGGTACAGTACAGTAGAGCTTACTGTAATCAATAAATAGCTATTTATACAGATTGAAAAACTGATGCAATAAAATTGCAGCTATGAATTAATAATGTGGAACTTATGAAATGCTTCTCTTCACTGGTACTACGTTTTGAACGTCGGTGATATGCTGAGTTCAACTTCCGGTTGCAAAGAAACGCGAAGTTTACAGTGATTCAATAGAGATGATGACGAATTCCTGAAAAGCACCCTCTTCATCTTTCATTGCATGCATCCATCATTGTTATCCTCCATCGATATTTACAAATTCTCTAAGAATCCCCTCTGCTTTATATAAGCGTCGAGAATGCTCAAGATCTAATTTTTTAAAATAGAATTCACTTTTCCAATAATGTGATGATTTGAATAGAATTGAGCTGATATTTCAGATTCATGCTTTTTCGTTTTTGCCTCAGTAAGGTCCAAAAATTTTGCAATTTCATTAGAAGTTATCGACCGTTTTCGTTTTTGCAGAGATTTAAATAATTCGAATCTTCTCTTGCATGGCATCAACCACGTCGCATTTTCATATTAATTATTGTTCATCGAGCTGATGCGTGCATCAATGAACAGTGCAGGTCATTGCTGATCACTGAGCAATGTTGAGTGCAGGTCATTCACTCGATAAGGTCATGATGTGCACGGAGGCATTTTGAAAACCAAAAGTGGAACCGGGCAGAACGTGTGAGAAGGGAGTCATTCCGACCAGCTTAGTTCGGAAGAAACGATGGCGCTATGTTGGTAACTTCTGCAGACAGCATTCTAAATTTACGGAAACCTTCTGCTGCAGAGTTTTGCGTGAATTACTGTGATTGCTGCAAACTGCGTTTTATGCAACCTATAAATGCATGCTTTTATTTATTTGTATATTTGTTTGCTTTCTCATCCACCTATTTGCTCATTTATCAGCTGATTCATTTGTTTTAAATTTATGCAACAGGTACATCTCAAGAGCTGATTTTAACTCTTGTTGTTCAAAATTCTGCTCGATTGAGTGGTAGTGTCAAGATTCTGCGAGCTCTGGGGAAATAATTAGCTTCATTTGATCACTTTAATTTTAAAATTAACCGTGGACGGATTTTATAAAGCGCAGATGAAGAGTGATGACTTATTCAAATAACATTTGCCTGCATAAGTAATTCCTCAAATAAAGAGAACTTACTTGATTCTTTACGTAGTGTTATACCGCTAAACTGCGCTTCAGTCAGAAGCAGTGTTGAGGCATTAGGAATACTACAAATAATGTTTCTTAGGGTGAAAGCTTGGTTAAAAATTTCAAAGCTTCGCTTCTTGATTTATTCTGAACCGGTTTTCGATTCAATGGGAGCGACTTGCCCACTGTAGTCATATGTAGGGTTTGCTCGTATATCACGTTTCCTTCAGTTTTTAAAGCGGAGCTGTTTGCGTTTCTTTAAATGTATACAAATGTGAAGCCTATGACTTACAGAACTTCGAAGTGCCCACTGTTTGCGTTTTGACAAGTACGCATCTGCGCGGCACATCACTGAGATGTTGTGTCTGTATGTTTATATATTTGCGTCTTTTTGTATGGACGATAATTTTACATAAGCAACGCTGATAGTGACTCTTCGCTAGCGGCTAATTTTACTTCCAATCCCGAAATCAGCACACTTTTTAACGCAACGTCGCCCTGTTGAACTGTCTGGCGGAACGCGATATTCGTTCCCGCTCGGCCCATCGTCACATGCGCTTAAGGCAATGTGAAATGGAGACAAAGAATTGTTCAACAAACTAAAAGCATAAGGACATGGGTTGTTCGCTTTGAGGTTTGAAATAGAATTGAGAGTCTCGAGAGCATGCGTATACAAAGAGATAATCGTTTGACTATACATGCCGTTCAAAAGAGTTCAAAAGAGTGCAATATATAAATGTATTGTTGCTCCGCTAGGGCACTGGGCATATTGTTGCTATTTGCATGGCGATGCTAGCACTTAGCTGATTTATTCTGTGATCATACATACTCAAAATTACTGGAAATGTATAAATGGAAATTTTACACGAAATTTTCCTAAATTTGTAGTGTTTTGTTGTCAACTTCCTACTCATGATAGCTATCCATCTATACAAGCAAACCTGATTGCTGCTCTCATTTGACTCTGCTCAATGCTTCAAGTGGGATGTATTGACTCATTTAATGCTCGACTATTACGACATGGATTCATTGCCTTTCATTCATTTGTCTTTGGCTTATAGATATGTCAGAAATATTCAGAAAAGGTTCAAAGGCATAGGGCCTCTATTGCTGATTTCATATTTTCATTCGACTTCTTGTTCATATATTTATCAGCACATTTCAAGTTCCTCACTTTCCATTTTTCATAACATTGGGAAAAATATCGCAATAACGGAAGTTATAGCTTCTTCAAAAACAATAAAGCCCAAAATTCTGGTTTCAAAGCAATATCGCGCAGAAATTTAGAACAGCGATGGAATTGAGAAGATTTTTTGAATGAAACATCTATGGGTCAAAAATTTTCAGATTTTTTCTCATTCTTTCCAAGCTTTCCAGCATAAGTTATTGCATAGTTCGTGCTTTTGATAGAATTTACGCTTCCCTTCAGTGTTTGTTTTTAATTGAATTGCTGGAACTGCTTGGAAGTTCCTGAAATTTATTATTATCCTCTGATCATCCGTGATGAAGAATCCGCTGTCGTTTCGAACTTTATTTGATAATATTCTTATTTATGAATGAGTGGAAAATAATGCCTCATCGAAAACGAAATCGTTCACTGAAATCGGCCTTCAGTGCTACAATCTTCATTCCTCGAGCTGAGAGCAGCTACTGGAGTGCCAAAGGACGAAATCCTTCAACCGCATGTTTACCTTGCTCGGTTGGCTCGACTTTTCGCTAGCTGCATAGTGACATTGCAGTTTCATCAAAAAAAGCTTTGCGTTAAGGTTTGCAGGAACGGTGAGGCTATCAGCTAAATTCATACGTTCGATCGAGCGATTATCCATCAATCGTCGTGAAACTCACACAAGGTGCACCATCCGTGATGGCTGTCGAGTACGAAAAGGATCCCGGATGGGTTTATTTGCGCCAATCTCCAGAACAGGTGGTTCAGCAGCTTTGACAACTGCAATTTTTTTGTCGACATGAAATCGTGAATCGTATATGGGCGAACAAATGCTTGAAAAGGTTTACAAGTACCTGAAAAAATTTGTGAAAGTTAGGAACACCTTATAATTCTACTAGTGAGCATTTAACTGCTGCTGCTGACTATTGAAATTTTATGAAAACTCTTTTCATAATTTGGAGCTAGCAGTATCCGAGATCTCTCACTATCTGAGAGAAATCTTTGAAAGAGACGATCGCTGATTAACATCAGCTCATGCAAACGTCAGCCCATTGCACTTGCTATTGTCGATGGCTAAAGATGTAGATCCTTATTATGTGAGATACTATCAAAACCTCAAATAGAATAACGAGTGTAAATGTGCGTTACTTTCAGCTTCTCGCTGCAACAACGAAGAAGTTTGACTCGAAGAAGAACGTATGGATTTCCGATCCTCATGAAGGCTTCATTGCTGCTGAAATCAAGAGCACCAAGGGAGATACGATCGTGGTTGTCACTAGCAAAGGAGCCGAGGTTTCTACCACATTTATTATTTATGTGATCTCGCTATGAGCGGCACATACATAGAATAAGAATACATAGAACAAGAAATGTAACGATTGCATAGGATGTGCTTCAAAAAAAAAAAAAAAAAAGAAAGAAAGAAAAGGGATGTACTGCAGCTAGAAGCTATAAGGGCGGACGCAATCCTGATGAACAGGAAGATCCCTCTAAAAATGTTGGAAGCACCTCAAAATTTGATCGATAGGCTGAAACGAAAGCGACATTCAAGGAAACGGATGAATCTGTACACCCCATGATCCGAGCGTGACATTAGGCGTTTCTATTATCTCCGCAGTCTAATATAATTTTTCTACTTACTGCACCTGAAAGATTCAAATCCCTACTTTGCGTTATGGATGCGACCGAGATGATAACTGGCTAAATGTTGATCTTAGGTACTTGCTTACTCGAAAGCAACTTACACATATGAAAATATCCATTTCTCTGATAACCTAACAATATAGAGATAAATTGCAGCGCTAGAAGACATTCTCACAAGTAAAGAAAACTACTGTAGTCCACGCAGTATACGACATTTCTGTTTGCTAAGTTCGTCTCTTTTTACAGAAAAGATAAGAGAATTTCAGAAAACAATGAAAAAGGACGATGTGCAGCAAATGAATCCTCCAAAATTCGAGAAAACCGAAGATATGGCGAACTTAACGTTCCTCAACGATGCTTCTGTTCTACACAATCTTCGTCAAAGATATTACTCGATGATGATCTACGTAGGTTTCAGCAATTTCGAAAAATTTTCGCGAAAGGTTTTTGTTCGATCTGAGGTATTCAAAATGCTCGTTAATCTAGACAGTACTACAAATCCTGTATAAAGTCCTCTGCAGAAGCCTTCAGAAGCCGCGCTGTGCAGAAGCCTTCAGAATCATGCTTTATTGAAGAGCTATGACAAGCAGGAAGGTATAGATGGTTTGTGCATAAAAACTACCTCACGAAGCATGGCTTCACTTGGCATTAACTGCGCCTGTTCAATTGGGTCAACGTCGATGCGCGGATCATTCACACCTCATAACGATATGTAAAAAATTTTTCAGGTAGAATTTTCATAGTACAATGCAGTTCTTTGCCACTGCCCTTGTAATTTGAGTATACTGCAGCTCACATACCTTCCTCCGCTTCCGTTACGGACTGTTTGTGCGAGCTGATGCTCACTCACATAGGTAGTATAATATTTGCAAACTTCTAGAACACTATGCAGAGTGTACCAAATAACTACGCACTCAGCAAACAAATCTCTTGTGGCATATGCGTCAAGATGGAGCTTGTGTAAGAATGAACTTTGATGCATCACGCTAGCTTTGCGAAGAAAATTCTCATATATCAGAGAGGTGCATTGTATTAGATAAGAAAGATCAAAAGAAAGATATATAGGCAGCAGATGGGGTGAGGGGATGGGGGCAGTGAATGAGGGTGATGAAGAAGATAGTGCCATCGATTTCTAGAAGAAAAAGATTATTGTACACGAACAAAACATGTAGTTTTATGCCTTCTTCGATTCCTATGCGTTCCATTCACGCCTCTCGTTTGCGCCAAATAATCCTGGAACTGTGCACTTCCTATCAACGGCATAACGTCCCTTTAATGAAGGCTACTTGTACTGAAAAGTGAACAAAGCACATTTTGAAGCAATATCGAATATTTTGGTCCTCATTAGAACAAT
>JAAVTS010000715.1:5332-30918 GCA_022845575.1 Baylisascaris ailuri | reverse complement strand
ATATATATATATATATATATTCTAGAGCAGTGCAAGCATCCCATTTTGGCCTTTTTTCTCGCAGTCGGGTGGAAAATGCTGCGAGAGCGTAAAAGCTTGCGAGTGAAATGGCTATAATACCTTGTAGGATACTGGCGCTGTGAGTTAAGCGATGAGTGGTGATGTCATATCGAAACCGGAACGTTCTTAAAACTGCACTCTGCAGTCGAACCAGACTCCCCCTAGAAAGACATTGTTCCTCCGGGAAAGACATACTCGAATGCTGATTTGTCCAAACGACAGCATTCGAGTCATTTGCGCGCTGGTTCATGTTCATCAGTAATTAGCATTGTTCGCGCATTCTGAGTGGTGGCTTGAGGTGCTAATTACATGCTGCATAGAAGATGGTTCCGACCAAGTGCAAACTAACAAGCACATTTGTGATTGGAGAAAACGAACCTAAGAGCCTGGAAAACAATTGGGCATTGCATTATAGCTCAATATGCCCCAAATCATAAGCGACAACCGATTTCTACTGCAGACTACACCTATTATTCAGGACCGCCTTGAGGTGAAGAATTGAAGTAGCAGGAATAAGGCGTGAGTAAGTGATCTAGTGAAATTGCAAATGAAGGTAGCTTGCAAATGAAGATGCAGTCACTACTTATTCCGCTAGGTTGTTGCGACATATGCTGCTATTTTATTTCATAATCTGAAATGCATAACTAACTTCTATTGGTTTATTTCAAATCTATGTTTGCGGTCACCTCAGCACGGATTCAGTCAGGTAATTCAACAGTCACTTCAAAGAGCGAATTTGAGTCCCTGTGAAAAATGAGTGTGGACTTTTTTGGTGTGAATTCTGCCTCACAGTGTAAATGCAGATGAGGTCGATTCATGGAGCTATGCTATACCCTTGTTGCGGCGCAAGCCAAGTTTTTAGATAGACTACTCAACCTGGTGAATTCAATTTCATAAATAACTGGCGTTATGCAGACCTATTCGGGGCTTTTCTGCGTCGTCATCAATCCATACAAACGGCTACCGATTTATACGGAAAGCGTATGCAAGATGTACATCGGGAAGCGTCGCAACGAAATGCCACCGCATCTATTTTCGGTTTCAGATGAGGCCTATAGAAACATGATCAACGGTAAGTGAGCGAATTTGAATTGATCGCTCGTTTGATGAGAAGAAAAGAGAAATTTTTTGAGTTTTAGATATTGTTAATGCGTTATCAAATAAACCTTCTAATATTCTTTTGGCACGTTTAGCTCTTAGAAGTGGAGGAAGAACCAAAGTTGATGTTTATGTTGTTCTCCACTACTTTTTGCTTACAAATCTTCGTCCGATCACTAAATTTTGTGGAATTTTTCTAGAAAGAGTATCCTTTTGTATAGCAACCGAGCGATACTCTCGCAAGTTGCTTATTTGCTCCAAATCAAGTTGATTCTGCCTGCTTCTTGGGCTAGAAATAAGCGCAATATTTGTCCAATGAAAAAGTCGGACCTCATTTCTAAGGTTGATGATGAAATATTTCATTGTTGCGTTTGAATGATAATATCTTGAAAACAATAGGAATGACTATAACTATCGAAAGGGGAGCAGTTTAAATCTATGAATCGTTTCTTGTGTTGATCACATGCTGTCCGATCGTCGGTTGTTTTTTCACCGAATCTGATATGCACTTGTTGCTAACAAATTCAATAACAGATCGCATGAATCAATCAATGTTGATCACTGGAGAATCAGGTGCTGGCAAAACCGAGAATACGAAGAAAGTGATCTCTTACTTTGCGATCGTCGGAGCTACACAACAATCCATGTATGCATTACGAATCTTTTTGCCTAATGGAGAAAGCAAAAATTATTCTCTATGTATCCTATTCATCAGTTCAGTCGTATTCGGTCAGCCTAAGCCATTTATTCCATTTAATATTTCATCGCCTAAACCTTACACATCGACAAGATCTTGTAACTAGAGGTAATGAATGGATTTGAGTAGCTAGAAACTAGCATTTGGAAATTGTGCTCCTCTAATAAAAGCTGCGGAAACGTTTCTTAGGAGGATAACAAAGGAAACTTTGCAATGGGCCATTTATTAATGCAATCTGTGTTCATCTGCATTACGCCACACGAAAAAATCTTATACGATGAGGGTTAAGGGAGGGGAAGGTAAGGTGAAGGAGACGGAATGGATGGCTGTTCTGTCTGCTGCGGCTGGAACGACCAGTTGGATGATGTTGATGCTTCTGCTCAATGACAGTTTTTCGTGGAAAGGAAAGGATAAAGAGATGGATCGGTTGAGAATTCCTTCCTCGAAGCGAAAGCGCTTGTTTGCCAAGGAATCATTGTTGCGACCAGCTGCTTGTATTCGTTTTGAATTTGACGTTAATAGCCAAGTAAGGTGAGTGAATTTTTTTAATTTAGGAAAAAGCTGAAACCTGGCGAGAAGAAAAAGATATCGATCGAGGATCAGATCGTACGTACAAATCCTGTGCTTGAGGCATTCGGCAATGCAAAGACCGTCCGCAACAACAACTCTTCGCGTTTCGGAAAATTCATTCGCGTTCACTTTAATGCAGGAGGCAAATTGGCCGGAGCCGATATTGAACACTGTTACGTTTTAGTCGTTTCATTCTTTAGGCCGTAAGGAGACGCTCTTTGATAGCTGAGCTCCATGAGTGAACTTGAGCGCGTCTGTCGTTCCATTAGAATTCCTTTCAGTTGCAGATTTCTCGGATATGCTACTTTCTTTATAATCAAAATAAAATTCCTCGTTCCGTCAATCGATTGCTATCAGAAAATTCCTCCTTATTTGGGTTATGCGGCGAAAGCGGGGGAGTGAGAAGAAGATGGTCACAAAGTGAAGTTCTTGAACGAAGTGCATCGCCTGTCTTCATACGTCTAAAAACGATTAAGTGAACAGTGTTATTCACCATTCGTGACTGAGGTTACTAGCTCGCTGTATTGTGTAAATATTTTTTAGGCTGATTATGCTTTCTATCATCTCATGAATTTTGCAGATCTGCTGGAGAAATCTCGTGTCATAAAACAGGCACCCGGAGAGCGTTGTTATCACATATTTTATCAAATAATGTCCGGTCAAATCAAAGGCCTCAAAGGTAAGTGCGTTGATATGATTAAGGAATCGTGATATGGGACAGCAAAGAAATTCAATATGAAGAAATTCTGTTTTCCGAGGAAAATAAAAATTAGGCGGCTGTTGCTAACAGGAACTTCGTCCAGTACGCACGAGCGAAGCACTATGGTCTCTGCAGGGTCAGCATAAACAAACCAAGGTGCATGACTGGAAACAGTATAACTAGCATACCACACTCTGTAATTGTTGAACAGACGCGCAGTTTTGTGTGAGGTGCCGCTGTTTGGTGGCTTTGCACTACCCTGTCGCCTTCGCAATTGCTGTTTCTTCTACGTAATGCAGCTCAATGCAAACGCTTTGCGAGCTCCGGTGGTAATGGTTGCGCTACGAATTGCGATGAACACTTCACGCAGCAGAACGTTCAGCAGTCAACAGTCACACAGTGGAACAGTCAGAAGATTATTCCTTTTTGCTAATAAGCTTGCAATGGCAGCTTCAGCTGTGGAGTTATGGAACTCAGCAATCTCCTCGTCCAAGCGATGATGACGATCGTCGGTATCGTTGCGGAGTTTCCTGCATCACGTGCTATTCTATACTAAAATATAAATGAAAAAAATTCGGAAAAGTCATGTGTCTGTTTCAGAGAAACTTTTCCTTACTCGGGATATTCGCAGTTACCATTTCGTTTCACAGGCCGAAATTACTATTGATGGGATCGATGACAAAGAGGAAATGCAAATGACAGACGTAAGAAACTTATGCTTCCTAAAATGTGCATTTCAATAAACGTATTTCTATTAAACAGCATAACCTTCTTGAGGGCAACTTTTGAAGTCGTGAGAAATCAGTTGAGGCTTGCCAATATGAAGTCTGAGATAATGGTGCTTCGCAGGTAATCGAATCATGGAAGACAGTTCTAATGATGACACTTTTCGTTTCAAGTCGCCAACCCAACAGTCGAATATTTCGCCGCTGAACCGATAGGTGCTTGCTATCTATTCCACAATGCATAAGATGAAATGAGCAAGGCACGTTCACTACGATTCCTGCTATAACTTTGTTGTACATTGTCGAATCTAGGATGCAAAGTTAAATGCATTTTTCTAGCCATTAACGTGACTCGGAGGGATGTTACGATACAGAAATGATGCAGCTACTTAGAAGCAACGGACATGAACTAATTGATATAGGGCCTATAAAAAACTAAACTCGAAGTTTTTGTGCTGATAAGTTTTTTCTTTGCATGCCTCTCTTTACAGTATATACAGGATTCAAGAGAGATGTCATCCTAATCAATTGGTGGTCTTCATTTCGGTACTTTCGCATATGTGCCAGAAAAACAGTGATTGCGAGCGCTTGTGACTATAACGATATAAATATCGGAATGTGGTCCTCAACGAGTTATCAATGACCGTTTTAGTATTTGACTCAGACTATGCCCTCAAGTGCAATATAACAATTTTTATAGGAATCATTCGACATCATGCATTTCGCAGACGAGGAAAAAATGGACTTATTCAAGTTGGTTGCTGGTATAATGCATATGGGAGAGCTCAAATTCAAACAACGACCACGTGAGGAGCAAGCGGAATGCGAGGATCAATCCGGTGAGAGAATAAGAATGACACTATTGCTACTGCTTTTGTGAATTATTTGCTTTGTTTACAGTAATTGTAGTCAAATTTTTTTAGACTACGAGTGAGAAAAATCCTGTTCGTTTTTTCTATGGATGTACTATTATAATTTGATAATCTTCTTCTGCAGATCTTTATCGTGTTGGGTGGTCGTCATTTACATTCAGATGACAGTCAAAAGAGATGTAGTTATTGATTTGTAGAGATCATTTTTCGAAAGAACATTTCTTTAGCTTTTCTTAAGTGTAACAAATTAGTGGATATGTAGAAAGCTTTGCTGCATATCACTGCTTTTATGTTTTCCAGTTTATTACTTAAATCCAAAACGAAGAACATTTCGTTGCTCATTTGTTGTGAATGTTGCAGAAGGTGATCTTGCTTGTAAGCTGTGGAGTGTGGATCCTGACAAGTTTATCAATTCTCTTCTAAAGCCGCATGTAAAAGTGGGCAGCGAATGGGTCAACAAAGGACAGAACCTTGAACAGGTGAGCTTGCTAGCGCTGTTCGTATGGCAGAACCTATTAAGCATACTTATCTATTACCAACATTCGAAGTCTGCTTTTTGTCGGATGACATTTTACTGAAAAATTCCTCTGATAATCACTTCCGCAGTCAGGCTTTGTGAAGTTGCCAAACAAACCTTCTGAATAAATACTCGCTGACGAAGCTATATTACCAGCGTTTATGAAATGTTCTCAGCAGGAAGCAACTGATGCGCTGAACGTGTAGGGCTGTTCAGACCTATCTTGCCGTTATGTTACTGTGCATGAGCGCATGACCTTTTTTCAGACTTCCGTGTACGCTGCCATCTTTTCTGCAGTGAACCTAAGATGTAGTATTCATGGATTTTACATTCGCAGTGTTTGTTATCCTCTATGAAATCCCAATGGTTATAGGTAAATTGGGCCGTTGGTGCATTGGCCAAGGCGCTTTTTGCAAGAATGTTCACTTGGCTCATTAAACGATGCAATAAAACGCTCGACGCTCAGGATCTGAACCGCGATTTCTTCATCGGTGTGCTCGACATAGCCGGTTTTGAGATCTTCGATGTGAGGAATCATACTCTTTCTACGTTTACAATCCGTTGTTTCCTGTGTACTAATTAAGCACTCGAACACGAAATGCTTAATCCGAGCTATCATGTGGTCGTAAATTTGCCCATACTATGGACTGACCTCCATCTATGTCATCTATCATACTGGTTTATCAAATTCAGAAGGTGGTATAAACGTGAAAGACGTGCAAGCAACTAAGTCACCAAACTCAGCTTCTTCCCAAAGAAAAGTTAAGCAAACTTGATCAGTTTTAAGCACTAGATATGACGAATATTTCAATTGTAGTTGAACTCTTTCGAGCAATTGTGGATTAACTTCGTCAACGAGAAATTACAACAGTTCTTCAACCATCACATGTTCGTACTCGAACAAGAGGAATATCAGCGTGAAGGCATCAAGTGGGAATTTATCGACTTTGGTCTCGATCTTCAAGCCTGTGTTGAGCTCATTGAAAAGGTTCTCATCATCTGTGTGTTATTCTCAGCAACCTTTGTCATACGGTAGTACAGCGGCTAGGCTAGGCAAGAAAAACAGAGATCGACTACGTCAACAGAATATACATCCATCTTTCCCAATCTTCGTAAAAGGTTTGGGCAATTTTCCCATCATCACCCACTACGTTATTGCAGTTCCTATATGTTCTCTTATGATTTTCACCGTTCGTTGCTCAAAATAAAGGTCTGCGTTCCTCTCCATCTTAAGACATTGCTTGCTTAGAAACTTTTCCATGAACGAAAAATAGCCTTTCAAATATCGTCCTCTTAGGCGCATTCCAAATGTAAAAGTTATGTTTACCTTACACATCAGGTCCCTTCAATGCCGATTACGAAACTTAACAGGATTGTCGTTTAAATATTGATAGTGTTGGTTTATTCTGTTGACTGGAGGTCACATTTTTGCTCGCTAGCTTAATACTTTTATGCAGGTTGAAAAAATTCATTATGGTTCGATGCTGATGGAGCCATCGACTAATCTCTGAATGATGCATCGCCTAAACTTAACATTATTTTAGCCACTCGGTATCGTCTCGATGCTTGATGAAGAGTGCATTGTGCCAAAAGCAACTGATTTAACGCTGGCCCAGAAATTGAATGACCAACATCTAGGCAAACATCCGAACTTCCAGAAACCGAGACCACCAAAGGGAAAACAGGTAACAATGTCACCCACTATATACTCCCTGATCTTTCCTATGGACTGCTGGGCCCGTGAACCACTGATATGACAGCGCTTCCAATATGGAACCTCTTACTACCTAGAAGAGTAGAAAATATTCCAAGCAAAGTAAACACTTCAATCATTATGCTTGATACTTTTTGGTTTATGGCTTTATGGCATCGGACAATGCGAAATTCTTTCAAGCTTTTTGGAGTCCCCCGATCTTCTATACATTTTTGCTGTTATATTTTCACCAGTGGTCATAAGCTGTTCATAAGCTGTTGATTGCTGGAGAGCATTTGCTGAGGTGGCGGTCTCTCAAATTGTTGGATCTTACACTCTTGCCCGATCTGAGAACTAGCTAACGAGTGCGCTAAAAATGTTTGCATAAAGTTGCTAATATTTATTTTTCTCTTCCTCCCACTTTTAGGTCACTTTCTCTTCACAACTCTTCTATGCATCTTTTTATGTGTTAATCAATTATACACACTTCATTCTCTTAACTAGTAGCATTCAGGCTGTTCTCACTTTTTCTACTCAATGTTTCGCTTTCTCGCTTCAACTTCTTTGCCTTTTTATTACACATATTCAAAGCATTCTGCAAACAACGAGTGCATATCTCTTTAAATTAACGCACAATTGCGGTCAACACTTTTTCCGGAGAAACTAAAGAAAATGGATTTTGTCATCAGTATGAAGCTCATGGGTTCAAATAGTTAAAACTTTTTTAAAAAACCCCCAGAAAGGCCCCCTAAAATCTCATAAAGGCTCATTTCTGAATGCAACATTATTGAATACCTTTTGCTTCCGTCGTTCTCTTTCGATTGCTTCTTATGGAAGGCAAAGTCTTTTTTACCAATTCACGTTTCAGGCAGAGGCACATTTCGCTGTAGTACACTATGCTGGTACTGTGCGATATAATGTTCACGGATGGTTGGAAAAGAATAAGGATCCGCTGAATGATACAGCTGTACAAGTGTTGAAATCGAATAATGGCATGAAATTGATGTCACAAATTTGGGAAGACTATAAAACTCAAGAAGATATCGCAAATCTTAGTAAGTGGCAATTGCTATTTTAAATATTTTATTCATTTATTCATGAATCATTCAAATTTTCATTGATTTGCTTATGTGAGGAAATGAATGAATTGTAGAAAGATTTTGGAAACGTAATTTTTGACTCCTCCAAATGATCGATCGGTTTCATCATGAAAGGATTGATCGCTTTATTTGATCACACTAGCGATTAGAGGAACTATGACAAGTATCAAATTTGAAATGAAAAAAGAACCTGCTCATATAACACATTTTACAATAACTATATCGCATCCGGCATATAACGGATAGCAAAGAAATGTGCTATAATAACAAGCGTCTTTGTTATGCTGAATATCTGCAAGACGTTAAAATGCAATACGAAAATGGAACTCGCTATTCAGTAATATTAAAATTTTGAGTTGATGTCGCATTTAGATATACAATAGAGTTTACTGGTATTGCAGCAAAGGAAGGAAAAGCGATGGGAAAAAAGAAGGGCAAATCAGCATCGTTTATGACTGTCTCGATGATGTATCGTGAATCCCTCAATAACCTTATGACGATGCTCTATCAAACACATCCTCACTTTATCAGATGCATCATTCCTAATGAGCAGAAGAAGTCAGGTACGCTGGTCCAAACGATAAGCTCGTAGACTTCTAATTATTAATTATATATTTCATTTCACCTAACCAGGTTTAGCAAAACTTTGGAGATGAAAAAGCTGCAAAGATTATGTGCGTCAATCATTGAAAAATTTGGTCCTATTGGCCCCATACTCGGGTATCATGTTAAGGTTCCCATTGGAGTTCAATTAATCATAATATCGCTGGTTATCTCACATTGTCATACCCATAAGCCATGCAAATGTAAGAGAAAGAGTGAGGATGCGTGAATGCATGCAAGATACTCGGAAATATGAGGCAGTTTATATAAAGTTCAATAACTTTTGGGTTTACGCTCTGCATTGATCATGGTTTATACAGTCGTTTTTAGGAGTAATTGAAGCGAACCTCGTTCTCAACCAACTCACATGCAATGGTGTCCTCGAAGGAATTCGCATTTGCCGCAAAGGTTTCCCAAATCGAATGATATATTCCGATTTTAAACAACGGTATTCTATATTCTTTACTACGTTCATTCTTAATCGAAGTCATTCACAATTTCATATGCACCATTACTGCATTATCTCTCTTAGAAACTAATTACACTTTCTAGCAAATTCTGTAGAATACAACGGTAAAGTTGAGATACGTTCGAAGATCGTAATATTGTTCCATAAATCAGGTGGGGCTGCCATGGTTGTAAGGTTCAAATATCCATATATAATACGTTCCCGCAAAAATTTCGCTACGCATCAACCATTACCACCTACGCTATATCACAACGGTTACATCCAGATGGTTAGTGGAAGCTGAAACAGAGAGTATCGATGAAAATGTGAATGACTTATACAAATAATGGAGGGAAATTCCGGGGGAAATGAGGCTGCTTATGTGATTCCATTTCGCTCTGTGCCCTTGTTTGTCCTGTATTGTCACTGCTAAACCACCGCTCGCTTCATGCATACGAGCCAGAAAGCAGACGAGTAAAAGATGTATAAGCAGAGGCTGGAATAGGTATTGTCGACAGATGGAAAACGAAATGTGTTGGATTTCTTGAGATGAGAGAATGGAGTGGGTTCGATGACTGTTTCTTGAAGTGGGCTGAATCTGGGCTTGCCGTATAATGTCACCTTATTCTCATAGTGTGGAATCTAACGTTAATTTCTTATGGTTTCATGTTTCTTTTGCAGCTATGCAATTTTGGCTGCAGATGCAGCTGAGAAAAGCAAGGATCTAAAAGAATCAAGTCAAAAGATCCTCGATGCCCTAATCACTATGAACGCTCTCAAACCGGAGGAATTCCAGACTGGTCTGGAAAAGGCTAGTGCATTCTTTTGCTCATTGCTTTATTTTAACACAGATTCCATTAGTTCGATTCTGGCTTCTTGCCAGAACATGTGATGCAGACGTCGAGACATCTCTGCGCTTCCTGTCAGAGTTGTTTCATAGATTGTTCCCCTCTCTCGACGGGAAAACAAACTAGCAAAATGCTCGAAACAGCTTTATGCAATGTGTGTTCGTTACTAAATGTTTTAGTGTGTATAAAATCAGGCTTAAGATTTACATAAGGCGGTGTTCTGAAAGGCGGTGTTCTATAGCTAAGGAGTTCTTTCTAGTTCCATTATCGTCCTTACCAAACAATGTAGTCTGAATTTCGTCGAAGACTGCTGGCGGGCGCTGGCTGAAATGTGTGGCTAAGCGAACATAACGACCCTCTAATACAATTAATTTTTAATGGACAGTGAACATTTAAATTCTCTTCATTCTTTTATTTCGTATCAGTATGAAAATTTACACACACAAAAGTCTTGTACAAGTGAGAAAATGGAAAACAATAAATTCATTGTTTATGCAAAAACCACTGCTATTTTCTGCACTCATATTGGTGAGATAGTACAGATTTTTTTAAAAGTTTTATGACATCAATGGTAATGGTAGAAAAACTCATAATCTATCGTTTCGTATATGCTCCACCTCACTTTGACGGGCAATAAGTATATAGCCGTGTAGCGATGGTAAAAGAAAGAAGGGAATTTCCTTGACAGCATTAGCAATTTCAAGATCCTTCCAAGACAAATTCTAAACTCAACATATAAACTTCCCTGCTTTGTTTCGCTTTTTTTTCTGTTGCTCTTACGTGACAGCCGCTTCTGCATTTTCTTACACGACAGCCGTTTCTGCATCGCTAAATAATTTTCTGCGAAATGAAAGAAAATCTCGTCGACTTACGATTCCTTGCATATCAGTTCAATGCACATTGAACTTCCTCACGTTCCACCCGTGCACAGAATGTTTTGCGCTTTTCCAAAACGTTCCATTTTATGATTCGAGTACGACGCGTCATCGCACAATTTGCGTAGAGCACATCACCACATTATTTTCGCTTCATTCGCCCTTAGCAGTTATATGTTTAGGTTGAAAGAGCAGTTTGAAGGAGCGAAAGATCCCCATTTTTTCTATCCACGTTGTTTGCTCTACTCAAAGTCATTCTAAAGAGACACAACGAAGTTCTTATCAAATCATCGCTCATATAAGTGATTTCTATCCAGTTAGATGATGTTTATAATGCGTCATGGTTTTGGCATAAAATGCCTGTTTGACACATCATGTTCATCAATGGTCAGGTATCAATCATCTGCGTTCAGGTGTTCTTCAAAGCAGGTGTGCTCGCACATCTAGAAGAGCTGCGCGATGAAGCACTCGCAGTTATTATAACAAAATTCCAGAGTGCTTGTAGGCACTATTATGCGCAATACGACCTGCAAAGACGGGTGCATGAACGGTTAGTTGTATTCACAATATATGAACTTCGACTCATCAACAACAGCTCATCGGCATCGCTAAATTAGAATATGTGCAGGGGGTCAATGTTGGTGATTTTTACAGATGATGAATGTTACTTGAAGCATAATACTCTAGGCAATACCAATACCACGCGCAGAAAATTCTTTAAAGAGGTTTTAGCGCAACGGAGATAGTAGCTCCGCACTAGTTTTCTCAAATTTTTCCTTCCATTCTTTCACTATGCCCGCTCTGCCCTCCCAGTGCATATCTAAGACTTCTTGGTTATGATCACTGACCCTTAACACTTTTTGCTAGCTATGCTTGAGGGCAGTATTGAGTGCGTAATTAAGCGCGAAATGGGCATTCTTTATTACGAGGGCACACATTTTTCTGTAATCTGTGTAATCTCCATAACATGCGCGGTCGCTCGTATAGACGCAAAATGTATCGCCCGTAGAAGCGCCCGCACGAGAAAGAGTTGAGTTGAATGTTTTACTACTCTGTAATAGTTCTCGCGTCTAATAGAAATTGCTAGGACTTTTTGTTAGTGTTTTCAAGGATTCATGGTGCCCATTATCTCATATGTATCATGCATGACCTCGTAAAAGAACAAATTTCCACCTAGTTTAGAACTTTATTCCCTTTTTCTACTCATTACACGTCTACGTCCAGAATTAGTAGTTTTGCTTAGCGTATTTGAAGCGCTCGAAGTTCACCTTTTGGCTACCCATTACGTGGTGGGGGGGGGGGAACAAAATTGAACAAAGACTTATGAGGTATAAAGCGGCGTATGTCTATCAAACTTTAACAAGTATCCCCACAAATTGGAAATAATCCGTTACAATTTTCACAGCCTCAACTAACTCGTTTGCGTTCTATGATCTTTTAAAACACAGTGGAATTAACACGAAAAATTCGAAATAACCTATCAAAATCAAAAACTTTTCTTTCAGCTAATAAATATATCTAAAGGTGTTATATTTTCCTTATACTGAGTGTTATTCTTATAATCCTTCATTTATATTGTTTTCCCATATAAGTAAGAGCGCATTGATAACTGAGGAACCGTTATTGTTCGTTGAACACTTCACGTTATTAATAGGGCAGGCATTATGGATATTTATAACCAAGTCGACATATGAACGGCAATGAGAGAGAATTCACCTAAGAAAAGAATAAAAATTGGCAATATATTAATGTTTGGCATTTGAAACCATTTATTGGCAAAAATAATAATGAAGAGAAAAGAAGCATACGTGCCAAATATGTTGATGTGGTATTATCTATTTATATAATTATGATTTTTCAAAAATTTTTAAGCGAAGATATTTTTCCAAGGTGAAGATAAATTATCGCAGAATTCGTCGGATTTTAGAGAATCATATGCGGATATATGCTCGTGATTCTTAACGCCAGTGAATTGTTGAGGTCAACTGATGTTAGAAATGAGAGGAATAATGCGAACTAAGACGGCAGTAATCAGTGAAGATTTACTTTTAAACCACTGTTTAAGAGGTGTTTTGATTTCAGTGCTGGTGTAATCATCATTCAGCGAAACGTTCGTTCATGGTGTTCATTGCGGAATTGGAGTTGGTTCAAACTTTATGGACGCGTTAAGCCACTTATTCAAGGCAGTAAAAAGGTCTTAAGAAATTATCCTATTCGATTGCAACTTCATTGTCTTACTTCTCTATTTGCAAATTATCTAAATATTTATCGTAAACTATGCACGAAGTATTCTAATAATATTGTCTAGGTAATTTCAAGTTTTGACATCTAATCTTCGTGCTTTTGGAGCTTTTGGAAAAATGCAACATCAAAACATTGAGGAAAAACAGGATTAGACTGTTGCAAATTACGATAAAAGGACATTGAGAACAATATATGGATGAATGTGTCATGCGTTTGGAAACATAGGTTAAGCTGAACTGAAAATTTTGAGGCGACGCCAAAAATAGAAAAAGCAGAGAAGTAGAAACCAATACAAAAAATTATATGGCAACTTTTCTCAAAGCATTTTTATGGATTTGCTGGTGTTCCCTTCAGGTTTCCATATTTTTCCCGTTAAGGATGAAGAGTTCGAAGCGCTTGAGCAAAAGTGCAAGGAATTGGAGGAGAAATTCAATCGTGAAGAGAAACTACGCAAGGATACTGAAACGGAATTGGCTAAATTAAGGGCTGAAAAGCAGGAGGTATTCCTTCAGCTGGAGCAGGAGAGAGACAACAATGCCGAGAGCGAAGAAAGAGCAGCAAAACTTCTTGCCCAAAAGTCCGACTTCGAAAAACAGGTGCTCACTGGAAATGTTATAACAGGAACGGAATCGTATTATTATATTAGTCTTTCTTCTGCTAGGGAACTGTCTTCCATCGTAAAATAGCCTGGAAAAGATGCAGCTTCGAAGTGCATTGATTCACTTTTCGTGGTGAATTCTCCTCAGAAATAAGCAGTTCCTTATTTACGCTTGAAGTGAACGAAGATTGGCTGGAAATGATGCTATACGTTCTATGTTTATTCGATGGCTTGCAGTTGGTGGGCCTCAACGAGCAGCTCAATGAACAAGAGGATCGATATGACGCATTATTAAAGGCAAAAAAGAAGACGGAATCGGACAATGAAATGCTTAAAAAGAATATCGGAGAATTGGAGAATGCGATAAGGAAGCAAGAATCTGAAAAGCAATCAAAAGATCATCAAATTCGCTCGTTGCAGGTAGGGTTTATATTGTGCTAAAAGAACAGACCACGCTCATTTGATAATGTTGTTTAATATTTCGTTAACGAGACCCAATTGCCAGCAAGGTCATATTTGATGTTGATTTGATTGACTGAGAAAGCAAATTAGCTATGCGAGGGATTTATAAAATATCGTAATGAATATCATTCACATAAAAATTCTGAACTTTTGTCTCCAATGCAGTCGTTTTTCGGGATAACCGACCTGGTGATTGAGAACTCTGTCACTATAATCTGCACTATGACAGGGATATCTCTATTCCGAGATTACTAGTGCTTGAATTCTAACGAGATAGTCAACATTTCAGTGAATTTACTTAGACAGCATAAAAGTGGGAGGTGTTGTCGAGATTAGAACCTGAGTTACTGGTTGGACATGTCACTTGCAGTTTCAAACAGCAGATGAAACGGGCCTCGCAAGAAACCACTACAAGCGGTTTTTTTCAGGATGAAGTGTCTGCTCAAGATGAACTGATATCGAAGACGAATAAGGAAAAGAAACACCAAGAAGAGGTAGTGCTATCGTTCGCTGTCATCCAAATGTAGTATTTATCACTCACAGAGGCAAGTTAAAAACTGGTTTACTTGCCTTTTGTTCTTTCTTCGTCCGTGCTTAAATGCACGATCGTCCATAGTTGCTTTCGATCCAGTTTAATTCTNGTTGCTTTCGATCAGCTTAATTCTTGGACTTGATTAGCCTTTGGATGATCATTAAGGTGAACCGGAAGTTGATGGAGGAGATTCAAGCAGAGGAGGACAAAGTGAACCATCTGAATAAGGTGAGAGGTAAACTGGAACAGTCGCTCGATGAAGTGGAGGATGCGTTAGAGCGCGAGAAACGTTGTCGACAGGACGTTGAGAAAGCGAAACGAAAGACTGAAGGTGAACTGAAGCTTACACTCGAGACCATCGACGACCTTAACAAGCAGAAACACGAAAGCGAAAACGCTTTGAAGAAGTGTGTCTCTAACCATCTTTTCCTCTATATTTTTCTTGTTGTTTTCATATGTTTTTGTGGATTGTTGATCATTTCATCTCGATCAGAAAGTCCATCTCAATGGTGATCCAGTGTAAATTTTTTTCAACATTTTCGGAATTTATACTCTGGAAAATTCATTTAAGAAACTTCAATATTGTATACCAAAAAGCTTAGAAAATTTCTTTCTAATAACACAAAAGTAATAGTCATTTAACTAGGCTTCATCAGTATGAACACGTTGAATTATCCTACAATAAGAAACGATTTCAGATTGCATTTACGCCTTTCTGCAAGGAGCGAATGTAGTTCCCTTCAATAATTTTATTATCAGCATCGTTCACTGAAACTGTTCATATTCGCTTTCTGTATGTTCTTTTATATAGAGCGGAAATTACTCTTTTTAAAATTTCTTTGTTGTTTCATTTCCTCATATGATATCAAAATTTGTTCATGTCAACATTTTGCATGCTTTAGAAAAGACGCAGAGATCCATTCGCTGACAAGTCGCCTAGAAGATGAGCAATCCCTTGTTGTGAAACTTCAACGACAAATCAAAGAACTTCTCGCAAGAATTCAAGAACTTGAAGAAGAACTTGAAGCAGAACGTCAAGCTCGCTATAAGGTATTCCGCATCGTTTTATTAAGTGATTGAAAAAATGTATGATCTACATGCGCGTATTGCCTACACGGTGACATTAGGACGACTTGATGCTAAGATTTATGGTTTGACTCGTTATCCATACATAAATATGCTGGTTGCATATGCTCATCTACATCAAGGAATTATTTGTTCAGTGAAACAGCAACGTATGCTAGACGCAGGCATCGCTGCCCTCGCCAGGTTTCATTGAAAAGCAAAACTTTACAGTATGCAATACATAGAATAGCATGCAAGGTTCGGCATTCTATGGTCACGCTATACTCTGGGACACCCTATTGTAGAGGTTGTTTTTGACTTCAAATCCTCCTAATGTGCATGTGGCTTTGCTAGAAATTATTAGCCTTCATGCATTCCACAATGAGTCAATTCCCACTCACTTTTAAATCTAGAAAGACTGCATATGTTTGAATGAAACAACGACCCTTTTATGCAAACTGATACAAATACTCTTGGTCCTTTGGCCACAGATTTCTGTTTTTAGAAAGGAAGTACGCTAAATCAAACGAAATTTGCAGTTACCACTAGTAGGAATGTTCCACTATCCCGTCAATTGCGACGATTTTCTTACTAATCTCCTCCCACCAAATCATCAGCACCGATGTACCCCACCCCTTCCCTTTAGCTATTATGAGTACGCCACCAGCAAGCAGCATCATAGCGAATAGTGGTCGATCCATTTCCTGCTTCATTCTTAGCCGGCAAACATATTCCGTCCGTTGTCATTTGAGATTCACTGAAGGGCAGAAATCGGATTTTAGGCGGAGAAGACGCGAAGTGAAATGCAAAATGAGCTCGAAGAACTTGGTGACCGTCTTGACGAAGCCGGCGGTGCAACCCAAGCGCAAATGGAGCTCAACAAGAAACGCGAAGCTGAGCTTGCCAAATTGCGTCGTGATCTCGTATGCTTTTTCCTGCTTTATGCTGTGATATATTTTTGCTGACTAATTAGGGCTCATTATATGTTTTAAAAAGAAAAGTCGAACCTGCTAGCAGTACACCGAGCTACCCACGATCCACGAGGTGGAAGAGTTATGGTTCAGAACAAATATGCATGTGATATGCTGTTAAAGGTCATCACGATGACTGCAATAAGTATACTTGTTACATGATTACATGAATATACGGTACAGCCGACTGCTCACACAAATCGTTGCGTTGTTGTTGTTGAGGAGGAAATGGCACTCAACTCGGAAGCAGCAGTGGGCGCATTACGGAAGAAACACAACGATGCGGTAGCGGATCTATCCGATCAACTCGATGCTATCCAGAAAGCACGTGCAAAGTAAGTCTGTTTATTTTCATCATCAGTAATTGATTACTGAAGAAGCATAGCTGTGCCAAATGGGCAGGCATGTATGTGCCATTGCATTCGGTTCATTAGGCTAGTCAATATCAAGAATTGCCAACAGATAACGAACTATATGAAATAATATGTGTTTATTTCAACAGTGAATTCGTGTGTCTGTGTATATATCTACGTGTGTATAGAGTCAGCATAGGAGCAGTCGTCGCTGTAACTGCAAAACTTATTGAGTGCAAGAAATACTTAAGGATTGGCTATATCAGCATTGAAGCTGATTTATCGTTTGGCTTCGAAGAGAGTGAGATGGCTTATTAATCGTGTCTAGAAATGGGCATTCATTTCACAAGCACTGAGATTTTCTTTGGGCACCAATTGCCTAATGAAAGCGAGCCTTGCTCAGACGATTTGTGCGGAGGTTTGGATCAGTCAAGATTTTAGCGCATTAAAGCCCACATCTCTCTGTTCGTTGCGAATTCTTAAAATTGGTTACTAAGGCTAGCCTTTGGCAAAAGCATATGTCCCGCCAGCTCACCTGGCATTAATCTCCATTTGCGATTCCATCGGCGCAAAACATATATTTGGTCAATAGCAAGATGCACCATTAGTTTTTTTCTGTAACGTCTACTCTTTTAGAAGTTGACGAGTGAGCTTGAAATTTAATGTAGTTCTTCAACTTTACATACCTACATCCACTGTCACTCGTAACTGGAGTTGGTGTGGTTTCTGAATTAAAACTGTAGGATATGTAGATGAGTGCGCACGTGCAAACTCAAGCATATATAATGTGATCAATGCGCTCTGAAAAAAATGAATAATCATTGTTGGCCAGGATATTAGAGAAATGGGATTAGTATCGTGCTGATCTGTTTGTTCGTAGACCCCCAAATAATCTTCTGTTGCCCCTAGACGGAATTTCTCCACACTGCAACGCTAAGGCTGGCTAATCCATTTCGCAGGATTTCTTTCAGAGTTTGTTGAAAAGTGCGAGTATTTTCAATATCACTTAAACATCTGTAAATTAATTTTTGCTCTGCTTGCACTATACCATTAGAATGCACTGTAGTGTTCATTTATATGCACGTTAACAATTGATTTTGGACGTTTTCAATCCAGATTAATCGATATGTACAACCATACACGTACTATAGTATGTCACTTGGATGCTTCTATTTAATCATGGAAGAAGAACGCCGTTTCGCTCGAAAGGTCGAGTTCACTACAGCTATACCTGGAATAATATCATCTCTAGACAGCATCGACTTGACAAACTTGTCCAACCCGATTTCCAATGCGGAAGTTACATTTATTCATTCCTCTTTCTTGCTTAATCTATGATTGGTGAGATTTATTCGGTCCATCAATCCGATTTGGTAGCAACAAATCCTCTGAGGATCCGGCGGAAACCCTTAATTGTCGAAATNGTCTAAATTTTTTCCCTTCTGTCGATCACAGTCTTCCGAGTACAATTTTGAATAAATTTCTCACCAGGGTCGAGAAGGACAAAGCTTTGTTGCAACGCGACATTGAGGATGCACATGCTCAGCTTGATGCAGAATCCAAACAGCGTCAGAATTCTGACCGACTCGCCAAACAGGTTGGCCATTTTATCGTCCACTCATCTGTAGCGCTTTGAGAAGTGGACGACACAAGATTTCTGCTCTTCACGTTAATTTGCTCATCTAAAATAGTCTCACCTATAAGTTACGTTTGTACTGGGGTTGTTTAAAGATGCCCCAGTGGGTGTAGTGCGGAATAGCAATAAATCGTGCATCCTGAAATGGTTGACATTGATGCGATATCTCAGTGGATTAGCTTGTGTTACTCTTACGTTTACTATTGAGTTATGGTAGCATACCAACCACACCAAGTATAGTCAGTTGATTTTTTCTAGTGGACTTATAGTAAGTTCATCTAAAGGATTATATATTCATTCTTGGAAGTTGATACTCAAAATTATTGCCTGTCGAGTTATTTATATACCAGTCATCATAATGTCATATCACCATCTTTATAGTCGCATATTGCTCCTGCCGACATATTTTGTTTCTTTATTCCTTCAATATCTAATAAATTTAATACATCAGCAATTAATAACCTTCCCATTACCTGTTCTCTTTATAAGACGAAGAAACAGTTTTGTGACATAACTGCAGTTGGAAGCTCAACTTGTCGAACTTCAAATGAAAGGAGACGAACAAGCACGACAGTTACAAGAAATCCTCGCCCATAAAAGTAAAGCTCTTTCCGAAAATAGCGACCTGAATAGGTTAGTCAACATTTTCCTTCTTCGAGAACACACGTAGATAGCAAAATGCTTGTTGAGAAATTTCTTATGGTTGTCCATTTGATCAGGAAGACTTCACTTTGGTCTGGATTTGACTGGTATCAGTGTGTTCGGCGCTGAATGAAAACATTATCCGCACGCAACATCCGAATCCACATTGTTTCGCTGGCTGGTTACAGTATCTGACTGAAACCGGAAATTCGCAAATGCGGCCTCGCTAGCTAATATGTAGTCGCCAAAACTTCTTTTTATTATTTCTTGCACATGAAAACATGTGCAGGACGACGGCAATTGTGGTTTTCTGATCGGTTTCTTACGTTTCCGCTCTGTTAACATAGGAGTTTCAAAGTTAGGACGTTCAAAAATGGGTATAGATTAAAATACCGCAGCGATTCATGCTTGAATAATGGAGCCTTATTCTCGTGACCTAGCAAGTACACCTCGTGAAACAGTCCTCTAACGCTGAAAAAAAGGTCTTCACTATTCGAATGAGCATGCAAAACTTGGCGAAACCGCGATTCTGCTTTCCAAAGGATTTCTTCGCTTTCGCTTGTTCACAATTAAAAACACTGAAAGAATTAATCTTTAAGGCAAATAGAGGATGCAGAAAGTCAAATGGCGGCTATGAATCGTATCAAGCAACAGCTGACAACACAAGTAGAAGAATTAAGACGCCAACTGGAGCAAGAGACTCGAGAGCGACAATCGCTCGCTGCACAGGTTCTCTTTGCATCATTTTGTCCTTGGCAATGGCGGTTGTCTCTATGGGGAGAAGACACTCAACGATATATAGAACTCAAAAAAATTTTTTTAACCATATATCCTTCTTCTCCGATGATGCTTATCAAACGGGGATGATGGGGGAGGGGAGGAAGAGGAGAGGTTACCAAGAGAAGAGGGCAGGTTTCCCATATTTATGCTTCATGCTCTTTAGCAATCGAAGTGAAACAATTATGCATTGTTATTAAGCAAATACATGTACATTTGAGACATTTTACTACATAAATTGTTCTCAATGCAGCATTCTAGCATAAAACTTCGTATTTTTAATAATGCTGATGAATTCGTCTTTTGAGTGCAGTATCAATATGTCTGATGACATGTGAATTGGTCTTATCGGTACATATATAACGAAAATTTTATTTTCAGACGGCGAACTTCCAAATGGAATGCCAACAATTGAGAGATACTCTCGAAGAGGAGCAAGACGCTAAAACTGAGCTGCAACGACTTGTCTCGAAAGCGAATGCGGAAGCACAACAGTGGCGTGCACGCTATGAGGGCGAAGGAATGACACGTGCCGAAGAGTTGGAGGATGCAAGGTAGGCGCGTGAAATTGTTTGGCGAATTGGAGGTGTTGTGAACAGCCGGCTGTACACATTTATAAGTGTTGTTTAAGAAGCTACTATGAGAATCCTGTTTTCCTGGTATGCCAGTGGATGTGAAGAATTTATGTCAATGATGAAGCGGTGTAAGACGCAAATCAAGTGACGGAGATCAAAATTTTCTTCAATCTTATAGCTATGAAGATGCTTTCTCCTAAACGAAACGGCCACTTAAGCAAAGAATGTCAAGGAGGATAAAAGTTTACAGCTGTTTAAAAGAAGTGCAGGTTAACGAAACAAGAAAGAGAAACGATCTCGGAATGGCAGCCGTTAGTTTACAAAAATTACACGACTGTGTGACTGATCGCTTTTAGAGTATATACATGAGGCATTTCACAGCTGTCTTACCCGATCCCCTTTCCATGAACTCATCAGCCCAACCTCCAATCAGAGGTTTGTTTCTATGAACACAATCGAAAACTAAATACTGGTATATTTTAGAACCAACATCGATTTCCGACTTGAACAGAGCAACAATTTAAGGCCAAAACAACTGTAAAGGTGAAAAAATTATTCCGACTCATGCAAAAGTGGATGTTCAGCGAATGCTCTGGGACCAATTCTCCTAGTGAGCGGATCGCTGTTTTTGTCGCAGTTATCTTGCCTGTGAGCAAGAAAAGCCTCGGTGTTCGCCTCCTCCCGCCTCTTTCAAATCCCCGACCTACATCTCGCTCATTCCCGCCCACCCACTAGACCTCCCCCTTCCCTCCCCACTCTGCTTTTCCTCTCCAGCAGCGAGGTTTTTAGTCACTCTAGGAAGAGCGGTTAGAAGCATGCGATACTTTTGAGAAACGTCTAGTAACATGGAACGAAAGGTTTCCGTTATGTGATTATGCGCCCTTTGATATTACACGACCAAAACGTAAGAAATTAGAAAACACTAACAAGAAAGAGGTCATATCTGTGTCCTATAACTTGAAGTTCGTTGAGTATTTTTCAGACGAAAACTTCAGTCGAAGTTGCAAGAAATGCAGGAGGCACTAGATAGCGCCAACTCAAAGATCGGTTCATTAGAAAAAGGCCGTCAGCGTCTTGTTCAAGAGCTCGAAGATGCTCAAATTGAGGCCGATCGAGTATGGTATTTGCTCTGACTAAGCTGAAGAATTCGAAGTAGTGGGAAGCTACAATTCCAATGGCTTTAAAATTTTTTCGAAGTTCTACTTTTTAGCGACAGCGTATTCCTCACAACAACTGAAAGCTTCGAACGCATAGAAGTAGAGAAACACGATTAGTGTAGGACTCTTTCCTAAGTCCGAACTCTATCATTAAAAATGCTTCAACGATGACCACAGTATTTAGCGAATTGGACTGCCGATTGAAAAGTATTGATAAAATTCTTTTCAAGGTTGGATAGTTACTTGATTATATAATCAAACACTGTCATTTGCTAGCAACTAAAACCTCGATTTTCAAGGCAAATTTTCAACTTAACTTCCTGAGCATCTTCTCTTTCCGCGTGTCGCCTTTCTGGCTTGTCACAATTGCTATTTCAGGCAAACAGCTTGGCAAATTCATTCGATAAGAAGCAGAAAGGTTTTGATAAAATAATTGAAGAATGGAAACGCAAATGCGATTCACTTGTTCAAGAGTTGGAAGCAAGTCAACGAGACACTCGGAATGCGGCCACTGAAGCGTTCCGTCTTCGTAGCAATCTCGACGAAGCTGCTGAGCAGGTCACTGTCGAGTTTTTCCTGTTGGAGTCGTTGTAGTAGTGCAGTATTCTTTGTTCCTTAATGTAGGATGCTGATATTCATTCCAAGAAAACCTCACTGAACGATAGCGTTTTAGAATATTTTTGAAACGGTTGCCATTTTCGATAGAACGAAAGAAATGTATGCTAATGCATTCCGGCATTGAGGATGCGGTACTTCTTTGTGAGGTAAACTGTCTAGCCATCTCTGAAGTCTTAAATCGTTGCTGCTATTGAAGCCAGCTTTCATGAGTAGTCGGGCTGGAAACTGTGTGGCCATCACATTTCTTGCTGCTATAGTGGGGAACCTAATGATGCGAATAAAAAATTTATTTTGCCGTCACGCTTACATCGATCGTCCTTTTTGTTCCGACAAACACTAATAGAATCAATATTGCTGTCGCAGGTACAAAGTACGCCCTCTTGTGTCATTAAATTGTATTGGAGAAAATCGCATTTGCTTATCCTTTTCTTGCTTTTCCTAGTGTATGTCTCGCTCCGCTTGTTGTTCAAGTGCTTGTTGCAACGCATGCAGTTTGTTGACGGTAAGCAATTTCGCTCTTAGAATTAAGGTTAGGGCGTAGGGCATATATGGCATATTATTGCGAATATTGCAGACATCATTTCTATACTGTAAATATGTTTCTGTTTTGTGAAGCGGTAGTAACAAATTAATGTATGCCTTATAGAACAGATGTGGCGTTCGTTCATTTAGCTAATCTATGCGACTCGCTTCTCTTTAAGCCTTTTTTCTCAATATTTCTCTACATACCTTGCTCACTTGATTCCCTTCTATTGTTGTGTAATTCATGAAAGCATGTGACTGCATTTGTCTTAAAGCAGGCCCCCGAAAATCTATTATCAAAAATTTCTCTTCCTATTGCCAAACTGAAAGCACAATCCAGAAAGACACGGTCATTTTTCGAAGTTTGCAGATGGAAGCTGTACGCCGTGAAAACAAAGCCCTTGCTCAGGAACTAAAAGATCTAACTGACCAACTTGGAGAAGGTGGAAGAAATGTTCATGAACTACAGAAGAGTCGTAGAAGATTAGAAATGGAGAAAGAAGAGTTGCAGGTATATGTTGCATTCCATTTCAATTCGCCTTTCTTACGGAGTTATTGCATTACCGGAATGCCATTGAATCGCTCAGAACGTTTCGTTTCTGATAAACTTTAGAGATAAAGGCTCTTTCCAGATAAACAGTGAGGCAAGGATTGACACATATAAATCATCAGATGTCTCATAGGTTGCATCCGAGAACATTTGCGTTCGATTATTCGATTATTTTATAACTAAACACAATTCACAGGCGGTTTTATCGCTATCATTTCTGTTATTGGCAGTCATATTTCATCGGTTTCGTCTCTATGATTTGGATGGTCACAGTTCCATCCAAGTGAACGCTTAGTATCCAAATATCCTTCCTATTTGATCCTTCGGTACTCAAAAACTCAGTGAAAACTGCATTAAAAAACATCTTTAATAGCTTTGTCGCAATGTCCTCTCACTCTATCACCCATAGGAATAAATGAATTCACCCAAAAGAATAAGTGAACTGGAATACTGATAATAGCGCAGTCAGTTGTGAGTAAGAGATAATCGTGATTTTTAGCAAGCATTAGACGATGCAGAAGCTGCTCTAGAAGCCGAAGAGAGCAAAGTACTTCGAGCACAAGTGGAAATCTCGCAGATTCGTGCCGAAATAGACAAACGTATCAGTGAAAAGGAGGAAGAATTTGAAAATACGCGAAAGAATCATCAACGAGCAATCGAAAGCATGCAGGTTGACAGTAATATAGATGATCCTTCTGAGTACTTGCACGAAAATGGTGAAAGCGCTTATCGTATGGACCCGATGGAAAGGATTTATTAGAGAATTTTCAGTGAAAATTCTCTTCACTACAAAACTCACTTAGATTGTACAAAGCTTTTAATAACATTCTTAATTTCACAGCATTCGAATAATATGAGACAAGTTTTGCCTATTTCTTTACGTCGTTTAAGTTCGCTTTGAAACTTAATGCTTTTGTATCTCTTGAAACGTGTCGAACTTTCCGCTTTTTTGCAAACGTTTTGACTGTTGATTGATGGCGTGCTTATATGATTCGCTTCGCTTGATCCTACCATAATTAAGCTAATGAAATGTAATTGCTTTAATAGCTCGTTATATCGACTTCATCGATGTCATCAATGCATTTTAGCCTGTAATTGCTAAATTTCTACGATTTAGCGAAACCTATGGCGCTGATTGGCAACGATATTTTTTAGTTTGGTCCAAACGAGTATTTTTTGCTGTTGTTCTAAAGTGTGATGTTTCAGGCAAGTCTGGAAGCAGAAACTCGCGGCCGTGCAGAGCTTTTGCGAATGAAGAAGAAGCTCGAATCAGACATCAATGTAAGCATGCCTATCTAAATCTGTTATCTTTCATATTTCCCTTCTTCGTGTAAATGAGATGACCAGTGAACAATTCAGGAACTCGAAATCGCTTTGGATCATGCGAACAAGGCCAATGTCGACGCACAGAAGAACATCAAGCGACATCAAGACAACATCCGCGAGTTACAGGTAAACTGTCGTTTCGCGAGAGCTTGTATCAAATGACTTATCATTCCGTAGATTAAAGCTCTGTTCTGAATCGTTCTATATCAGTAAGTGTTGAAGATGAAAAAATGTAAGGTTTTTATTTTGTGAGGTTAAGGTTCAAGTAGAGGAGGAGCAACGTCAGCGTGACGAAATGCGTGAGCAAATCAATGTTGCCGAGCGTCGATCACAGCTGTTACAATCCGAGAAGGAGGATCTGGCAGTTGCACTTGAACAGGTTCGTTGAAACAATTAAGTTGGTCTTTTATTACTCGGTTCTTTCTAATGATTTCTCCAGGCATGCTACGGTAAAGGAAAAATATACGATCGCGTCGGGGATGCCGAAACGGTACACACTTTTTATTAAAGAATGAAATATGTGCATCCATAGGCATATGCATTGACGCCTTATAAGTTTACAAATAGGAACTGGAATGGGGCTGTTCCCGTGACGATTTTCTTATGTGATTGTTTACAGGATTTGAAATGGTATTTTTTGCAAAATGGCACCAATTAAAGCACGCAGGTAACTTCAACAAATGTTCTTAAATATGGTGGAGTTTTTCTGGTCTACCAACATTTTCGCTTGATTAAGGATGAAGCGAGGCAGC
>JAAVTS010000714.1:64202-77053 GCA_022845575.1 Baylisascaris ailuri | reverse complement strand
AGCTTAAGAAACGGGCGAAATGTTTCAATAACATGTGGGCAATAATCGACTCAGAGATGTTGCTTATGGCAGCAAAGAGCCAACCCAAGATATCTTCTTGTGATCTAAAACTGCTTTCATCACATTTACTCGTATAATTGTTTTCCTGTTCGTCGCCAGGCGGTATCTGAGGCCTATATATAAGTGGGGCTTCAGCCCTCGTCTATGTCATCGGTTCCAGTCGTTTTTAGGAGCCATGGTAAACTACTTCTGTTTCGCTCTTGGTCTTGCTATCGGTTGCTGCCTCTCTGCCTACACTAAGCAGCGAGAATAAAAATTCATGCATTTATCATTTAAAGAGGATCATATTGCTTCGCCAACTTTTTTTAGCACATTTTTTTTAGCACACGTCTTTGATGACATTTTCATCATTACGAATAAAAAATCTCATATGCCTTCAATGATAAGGCATCTAACACACTCGATATCACCTTCTTCTTTTTTCTTGAATGGCATCATTGAGGACATTTACATTCCTTTATTTTTCTTTCGCATCCTAATTTATCGCCTCATGCGCGCCTCTTTTCACTAATAAAACAGCCACTACGTTGCTAAAAAAAAAAAGTTCCCTTCACATTTCCTTCCGGTTAGAAACTTTAATTCGCAAATTATTTGAAACTGCTCATAGGTATGGGTAACTCCTCAATGCTCTATTTTCTTCAAATCAGCTTGCTTTTGTGAAAGGAAATTCCCAGTTGATTTCTTATTGAAGTGAATGGCAAATGCTTTCAATGACTATAGTCAGCTTGATTTATTTATACTTGTTGAGAAAAACCTTTAACATTGGCAATCATCAAAAAGCTTTCTTGTAAATTTAAACCTTATTACTGGAGGAAATTACTGAAGAAAATCTACTGAATTATATTGAACTGAAATCTATTTGATTTAATTCTTTTTTCATTAGCTTATGCATGTGACGTTCCTCAAGGCAATCTAAATATCCTTGGGATATCTTTTTTCCTTATCTCTGTTAGTGATAAGGATAAGCAATGATAGAGTGCGTAGGTGTTATTCGCTAATGGTATGGAAAATTGGAAAATTTATATCAGTAAACCGTCTATATCGGAAGATCTCAACGAGATCTCCAAGTTTTAACCGAATATTCTAAAGCATAACAACTATGATGATGGATGCGATTTATTGCATATTTGTTTTTATTATTATTCCCCTCTTTGTCTATCGAACTAAGCAATTATTGTTGCAAATTAATTCACTGCTCAATTTAGATGTCATTTTGAATTTTCAAGTACGGAATTTACATATTTTTTTGATTGATTGCGTTAATTGTGATTGTATCCTACTATATTTACATTTTGAATTGTAATATGCGTTCATCTATCGCCATATTTAAGCTATTCAAATATTGAAATATTGAATTCGATTCAAATTTTCGCAGCAAAATCTTTGCGAACTTCCTGGATCAAAGTTGATGTGAACGTTTCCTAAAATTGAATTTAATACACAATTATTCTTCATTTTGCATCTTTTATCGCAAATAAATGCGGCAGAAAATAAGTGAGGGCCCTTTTCACGCTAGGGAAAGGTAAGGGCAAAGGCAGAGGCAGAGGCAAGGCAAAGCGAAGCGAAGGCAAAGGACCAAGGATAGAGGACAAAGGACAAAGGACAATGGACAAAGGATAACATAGCCATGAGACGGATAATTAGATACAGTTATCTGGAATGACAACAAGGGGAGGAGACGTAGAATCCTCTCACAACAATGTGGGGGTTCTATGTTTCCATTCCCATCATATCTCGAGAGAAATGTGCTTAGCTTTTTCACTGGAATTTTGTTGTGTCGTTCGCGAATTCACGCGACATCTTTTTTTCGATTTAGAAATAGATTATTGCGTCTAATTGGAATCAGAAATTTACAATCTCGAGATTTTATTTGAATGACTCTTTTCTTCTTTTCATTCATCTTACGAATGCATCACTATTTGTGAATATTTTTTTTCTGATATTTTATGTTCATAGAAATTTCCTATCAATAAAAGCGAATATTGACATAAATACCAAAATTGTTGCATTATATTTGCTCTAATATTAGTGGACGGAAGTTCCACTTAGCTTGGGAGATGGAATTCTTTGAAGATACACTCAATGGAGAGAGATGAGTACAGTTTTATCGCATAAAAGTTTATCGTATTTCGAGAACACATAGTGAATGACATGCAATTGCTGCAGATTAGTGCAATTGTTGTAGTGGATTAGTGAGTGGATTGATGGTCGACTTTGGCTGTTGCATACGATAGTTTTTAGGTGGTGCTCATGCTTTTCCTTTAAGTGTCTTCACGATTTTAGTGAATTCGGGCCGGTCGTTCGGATTTTTAGCCCAACATCCATGCACGATTATTTTAGAAACCGATGATGGCGTCTCCTGCAATTGCAATCTGCTCATATTGCTTTGATTATCACATTCTTTATATATTTTGTTTTAGAAAGGAATGGACCTTTTGGGCCCACTTTTTTATTCGCTCTCTGAAAAGTTCGATTCTTATTTAGAAAGGTTCAAGGCAAGAGCAAAATAGTGTTGATTCCAAGCTTCTTTTCAACATGTTTTAGAATACGATTTGGATGATAAGTATAGACTTGTTGAAGTTCCCCAGTAAGGGCTAGCTTCCTTCCTGTGTTTTTTTTTTCTACACACGCAAAGTTTTCCTTTTAAAGAAAAGCGCATAAATCACACTGTCCGAGAATCATTCACCTTAGGCATATCCATACGGTAATCTTGGGCGACAATTTTGGCTCGTGTTTGAAGATTTGTGAATCCGGCGTAAGGTTCAGCACCTTCTGCATAGATCTCCCAAACTAGTACACCATACGACCAAACATCCGTTTTATTTGAATAAACTTTTTCCTGCATTGTCTCAGGCGCTAACCATTTGACGGGCACCTGAAATACTGGGTAAGCCTCGCTGAAAACTCTTACTCAGATACCGATAGGTCAAAAGCATGGATCCATCAAAAGTATATAAGGGGGGGGGGGGTGGATTAGAAGAAGAAAAAATACGGTTTCCCGTTCTACACACCCAAGGGTATGTAATAGTAATTCTTCAAAATAGGCCTTAGGGGTACTAGCGTATAGTGGGAGGCTAGAGCAAACGTCATCTGCAAGCTTCTAGACTGATATATCTTTCAACGAAAACATGTTGCATTGTATGGAGGTTTTATTTGAACAAAGGTTTGATATGTATCCTAAATGAGGGAAAGTTCTGCTGGAGAGCACTTGTAGAGGTAGGAATGGGTCGATCAACAGAACTGTTCCCACAGATAGTGCAAAACATGACGTACTTTGTCCAGTTTGTCATCCTTAACGATGAGTTTGTCGTCAGACATGCCAAAGTCACTGATCTTCACTTCTTGTTTCGAGCTGAGGAGCACATTCCTTGCAGCGATATCTCGATGAATGCATTTTTGCTTATGCAGGTAAGCCATCCCTTCAGCAGCCTCTGTAGCAAAGCGGAGTTTCGTCGCGAGACTCAGTTTGCCTTTCTCCTTTCTTAGATGCGAAAGCAGCGATCCGCCTATAAAATAGTCCCCAAATTATCGACCGCTGACTTCCATCGGTGCTATATCTAAGCGACTTTACCACCGCTGAAATATTTGTTTAGAAAAGTTTTGCCTCTAATGTGGCAAAATGTTGCAGAGTGTGGGTCTATATAACTTCAGTATGCGGCATGATTCTTGCACTTTACAAACTGAAACTGAATCTTTGTAAGCCCAGCCACTGGGTTCGATGCACCCAACTCAACCCTTAAGGCCGAATAGCGCATAACGCTGAGTTTGGCCATATCGGCCTTGCATGAAACAAACCCGGACAATATTCCATGACGATCATGAGTGGATGCTCATGCACCGCCACGCCGTTGATGCGCACGACATGTTTATGTTCATAACGTCGCATGAGTCGTGCCTCCTTCATGAATTTGAGTCGTGCTTCGCGTGTTGCCTCCTCTCGCATTGTCTTAACTGCTACCTGCATCACCTGACTCCCACTTGAATACTCGGCCAAGAACACCTGAACATAGCGCTTGATCGTAATAGCGACAAACGGCCAATAATCGCAGTGCAGCGCTTCCGGCACGTCGTGCATATGCGGGACGCGTTCAGCAAAGGGTGCGCGAACTCTGGCAACTCATTTTACATCGATGTGTGGCCTTATCTCTCGTGGTCATGGTGTGATAGGTTACTGTTATCCCTCTAGTGCTATAGAAAATGAGACATTTCCGCCATAATGACAGGAAACACAAATCGTGTAACGCTATTGGGGCCGTTAGCGCTTGCGTAATTATAGTTGCCTGGAGCCACAGACCGTCCACTGTGGTCAAACGAGCACAGGACCCCTGATACTATGCAGATTTGTGGCCTCTTCTAATGTCGTCAGTTCCGTCCATATAACAGTATATTATGGAGATTTAGAGGAGAACTGCCCCTTAAATAACTTAAGAAACCGGGAGAGTGAGTGATCGTTATCTGCAACACTTCTGGTTACCCGTGATATTTTCTCCACTTTTACTTCGTCGTCTACGGTAGGATGTGAAAGTGGAGGACGAAATCTGGACAACAACCACTTGACGCATCTTGAAAGCGCATAGTGTTCAATGTTCATCACAATAGTATTGTGAACTGAAGTTGCATATGCCTTTTGATCGCTCTGATCACTGATGAAACAGCGAATGAAGAAACCCAAAAGTCGTTGTTGTCATATCAAAGAGAGGCACCTGCTTACCTCTCCAAAGGCGCCCTCCCCAAGTTTCTTCACGAGTCGTATGGCGTCATGGTTTAGGAGCCATTGTGGTCTTGCGATGGGACGTCGAAGTCGAACACCACTTGAAGAGGAAAGTGGAGTTTTTGTGGTGGTGTAATAGGAAACAAGATCCGAAACGCTCTTTTCGTGATGGTGCTCACAGTAGAAGCTGCCATCGTTATCCTGGTTCACCATGAAATGGCGTACACCATTCTCATGTCGCACAGATATCGCCAGAACAATCTCACCTGTAAAAAGCGTTTACTAAATATGCCACCTTACTTCGAACAATATCCTTTCCATTTGCATCGACTATGCTGTGAGGACGATATTTAGAGATTCAGCACCTCTTAAATAACTAGAGAAGCTTAAGGGATAGGTGGTTTGAGACCCTTCATGAACAGTTAGAATATTGCGGAAAACTTTTCATTTGGATGAAGAACGAATCCTCAGGGTGGGAAATGGATCCTGAGCACGACCTGAATGTTTTATTGAAGGAATGCCACTTTTTTGACAGAAGGAAGAAGAAATGGAGTTTTCAAAGGAACTCGAATGGACTGTTCACAGTCCACTGATCTCCCAGTGGCTATATTTCCATTTCATCTACGCTAACATACACCCCTTCAGAAATGTTAAAATTCTTCAAAGCACAATTGCTGTGCCACCATATTCGCTGTCTTATCAAGGCAACAATAAGTTGTCGTAACAAATTACCTGGCTTTAGCTCAGTTTTTCTTAATAGAAAATCTCCCTCTTTCTTTAGAAGGGGCTCGACGTCGGTCTTCGGGATAAGCCCATGGTAATAATCGGCCCCTCTCACATCGTCGGTGATCGAAACGTCATCATCATCCTGTAATTGTCTTGCCTTAAGCTACGTAAAGCCATAGTCGTGCAGTTTTGCACATGTTGTCCTGATGAAAGTAAAGCTCCGGTTTTGCTTTTTATTGAAGGAACGGATTTTTTCGACACACTTAGCGCCGTCGAATCGAAGTTACGCTAAATCGCTCTACATAGGTAGGCGTTGCGGTGAAACAGACACGAACTCGACGCAACAATCATCTTTACTTCCGATTCGCTCTTCTTGGGCATTTCGGTGGAACGAGCGCCACCGAAAAGTAGAAAATGAACACTAACATGAGAACGACTAACAGCACTAATATAGTGGATAACCATACAAATTTTGGTCGCTGTTTTTTTGCATAATACATTTTCGCCGTATGCAAAATTGGCCGAAAATACCTTAGGGGGAGGTTCCGTAAGGGCAAGAGGCAGCGAAACGTTCGCAAAGCTGAAACTCATGCGAATAGACATTCAATAAGTAACCGCTACAGTAGTTTTTAGGTCGAAACGACTTAGCCGCACGTTAAAAGCTGAAGAGAGTAGATGCATTAACGATGCCAGCGAAGAACAGATTCCAGAATCATGCAGCNAACAGATTCCAGAATCGTGCAGTAGAAAACTGGGAACTGTGCAGAATACAGTTGCAACATTTTCGACATTTGGAACCGATGCGCACTAAACTGCTGAGTGAGGCAGACTGAAGTATTTCTGAGAAGGAAACGTCGAAAAAGCTGAATACTATTTCACGAGAAGAAATTAAGTCGAGCCGATATTGCCATGATTACTAGTAATTAGCAGCAATACCATCTATTGTGGGAAGAACATCACCTTCTAGCCTGAGAAAACATACGGAGAGTGGATATAAACCGTGTGTCGTTTTTCATTGGAAAACATTTAACTGTCCTTATTCCATCCATCTGCCGATTGCGTCAAAGTCCTCTTGCAGAATATAGAAGTTTTTGTCGTGAACAAACGAGGTTGACGGCGTATGGACACGACATAAAACAGAATGGAAAGATCGACTGTTTATTAGAAAAGAGATTAACAGAGTTAAGGTAACGATGCACGTGGAGTAAAACTAACAAGCTGCGCAGGCCTGCCACAAAACTGGCGATATCAAAACAATAAACGAAACAAGGACAACCAAAAGCGGCAACTTTGATGGCGGGCAGGTTGGGCGACTTGAGCGATATTGTACACGCTAATAGCTGATACAACTTTAGAATGTGGCACCTTTTGCCAACTATGGCAGGGCCCAATACAATGAAGCGCAACACAAACCACACGGAACACGAGGTGTCTGGCGACTGTTTTCGTGCCGACACCAGGTTATCAGGTTATCAATGTACCTTAGCCTAACTCGTGCGGTTAACTTTTGTGCACCGCAAGTTGCTTTTGTCGCANTTGTTTTCCCGCGCTGTCGATATTTTTCTCTCTGTGTTTACCGACTTCTCTGCCGGCCTCGTAGCTACTCGAGAACTTCACACTGGGCCAATTACCGTTGGTCACAATAAAGAAACTGGCCTGATTTGACGAAGGCTCGTCCACTTGCGTCCTTCCCTTTTTCAGCCAAATCTTTACCAACCTCCTGGTTGGCTCGTCCCAAGTTTGCTTACACGGTTCGGGGGACACCTCTCTGCTCTGCGATCACTNCGGCAACTTTGATGGCGGGCAGGTTGGGCGACTTGAGCGATATTGTACACGCTAATAGCTGATACAACTTTAGAATGTGGCACCTTTTGCCAACTATGGCAGGGCCCAATACAATGAAGCGCAACACAAACCACACGGAACACGAGGTGTCTGGCGACTGTTTTCGTGCCGACACCAGGTTATCAGGTTATCAATGTACCTTAGCCTAACTCGTGCGGTTAACTTTTGTGCACCGCAATTTGCTTTTGTCGCACTGTCGATGAATTTTCTCTTTGTGCTTGCCAACTTCTCTGCCGGGCTCGATGCTACTCGAGAACTTCACAGTGGATAAATTACAATTGGTTACAATAAAGAAACTGGCCTGATTTGACGAGGGCTCGTCCACTTGCGCCCTTCCCCTTTTCAGCCAAATCTTTACCAACCTCCTAGTTACCTCGTCCCAAGTTTGCTTACACGGTTCGGGGATACCTCTCTGCTCTGCGATCGCCCGACACCTCATATTTGGATAATTAAACCTTCTGACTTACTTTAAAAACAACGCAAAAACGTGACATAATTGAAAGACAATTACACAATCATCATAAAGCTTGACCTGAGCCCAGAGAGGTGATTTTTGGTGACGACCTAATGAAGGAGGTACGAACAAACGGCAAGAAGAATGCAAAACGTCAAACCTAATGACGAGATCCCAAAACTTCGACGCAAGCAACAAGGAACAATGAGAATCGAGTTGAAATACAAGAAAAAAAACAACAAACGAAAAAGCGATGACGAGTAACGCAAACCCTCCACGCTTACACACGACCGCAATGCGGCTTGAGTAAGACAATATAGTCGTTACAGCCAGAGGTCAACTTAGATCGTTCTGTGAGTCAGCGCGTTGAGACACAGTTCGATTTATTGTCTGCAGCAGCTAAGTAACTCACTCGTGTATGTTCGCGACAGTTTTAGGTTTGGACGAGAAATTTTGATATCATCAGCAAAGAGCCACGTAGCACTCAGAATATTATCGAAGACATCGTTAATCTATATGAGTAACGAAACAGAGCCCGGTATACTTCCTTATGGTAGACACCGAAGAATTTGGTGTATGGCCGAGTAACTATTTCCTACTTGAAAATTTGGTCCACATAAGAATGCTCTGACCCACTTTAGAAAATAAACAACAAAATCGTAGTTTTCCAATTCAATGAGGAGCTTCTTATGATAACTGACATCATAGGCATTTGCTAAATTCATACACATTATTCGATCTAAACTTTCATAACTAAGAAGATATCCATTCAACTGAATGCGAAATAATTTACAATGTCATTGACCGAGCAGGAACAAAATTTGGGCAACGTTTAGAAAGGTGGTTAGCGAAAAATGCTTTCCCAGCGATAATTTCGAAAACCTTACAAATGAAGGAGGTCAGCTTAATCGAGCGACGCCTTCTAACTAATAGAGAAGAGACGTAGGGAAATTATGCTAATTGGCCACGAGATTGTTTTTGCCCTTTAGGAACATTGATAGGATGCCCTCTAGTGTCAGCTGAACCTTGTTGCTGTATTAACGAACATTTTCAAGAACTGAGCCAACGCTTACATCATCAAAAAAATCCAAATACTTATTGTACCTTACAAGAAAAAGCTCACAACACATCGTTACCTTCGACAAGAATGCTCGCTAGGAGTTGGTGAACGAGTTAGAGTGCTGCTGGTTATCGGTGAACAGGGAGTTATCAGGATTTTTTTGAAGCGCTTACCGTACAACGTGTTCTTAGAGTCCACTACTAACATATTTGCAAAATGCCTCAAAATTTTCAGGAGATATGTTGATAGAATAAGGTTCTATGCCATCAGGAAACAAAAAATTAGGTCATTGATCATGAGTATTGCATTTTCCGATATGCACAACCTTAAAATCGCGGCAAAAAATATTCTAAGATCACCGACTTCTTAACATGCTAAGAACAACGAAATATATAACTTTCTGTGTACATAAGCGAAATTTATATGCGTGTATTTATGTGTTATGTGTGCGTTTGTATATTTTCGTTTGTGTGATAGTTTCAACTCGTCAGCGATAAGACGTTTACTGATCAACTTATAAAAATGCCTATCCTTCTAGTATGCTGGCAATTTTCCAAACTTGCTCTTGTGTGCTTTCAACTAAGTGAAAAGATTTCATCTCAACAAATTATCCTATGATAAGAGTTTAGGTTCAATTAGGTAATTCTGCTTGATGATCTCAGTGCTCCAATTCCTGCCAACCACAACTGTCTTTCGATGAGAATTTGAGAAGAGAGGTCAATTTGACGATGATGTTTTTATGCACACAACTTGATAACCGTAGCGGTTTTGCCGTTTCGTTATTCTTTCTTATCATCTTGTCTCCTCCCGTTCTGTTCACATAGTAATTATATGCTTACTGTACTCGAGGGAATTTACAGTTATATGCGATCATTTTTTAGATTACCCATGAAATAAGCAGCTTCTCAACCATCTTCTTGTCATAGTAAAGTTCATAATAAACGGCTGTATGAATATTGTTTGCATTATTGCAATATTTAAAGCACCATATATACTTTTAGTAAAATAAATACCACCAAATAAGGATTCAGCAATTACAATAAATAATAATGTCGTGTGCAGACAACAATCATAAATTAATATAGCTAATGTATTATTATTTTAATGTTTTCTCCAAAGAACCGCATTAACAACACCCGCCATTAATATACATTTCGACCAATGTGACCATACATTTTCCTCATTACAATACTTAAAATATTAGAAGTACAGTTTTATGTACTTGAATAGAACTTGGCGCATATGAGACGATGTAACAATCGCCGAATGAAATTAATGTTAGAACAATCAAGTTTTAATATCCGGGTGCAGTACGAGGTGCAGGACAATGATCGCAAGAGCCAGTTGATCCAGACTCGCCAGGCTTTCCAGGTTCGCCTTCTGGACCGGGTTTGCCGGCAGGTCCGTCGGCTCCAGGGTCTCCTTCTGGTCCTGGAGGTCCGTCCGGCCCCGGCTTTCCAGTGGGTCCGGCCGGTCCATCTGGCCCAGGAGGACCCTCCGGTCCGGGCGGGCCTGGTGGACCTTCTGGCCCTTCTCCTTCGACGACAGTGCCAGGAGGGCCAGCTGGTCCCTTTTCTCCAGCTGGTCCGGGTGGTCCGGCTGGTCCAGCCGGCCCGGGGGGTCCAGCAGGTCCGGGTTGCCCAGGAGGTCCGTCGGGCCCAGCCTCGCCTGGCTTTCCTGGTTCTCCTTTGGGACCAGGCGGACCAGGCGGGCCAGGTATTGGCTCCGGACATTCGAAGCATGGCTCAGCAGCAGGAGCACGTGTAGCAGGAGGTGGAGCGTCTTCGCCATCTTTTCCGGGAGGTCCTTGCTCTCCGTCTGGGCCGTCTTTCCCATCTGGCCCAGCCGGTCCAGGAGGGCCTGGCTCGCCGACTCCGCAACCGCAGCATCCACTAGCTGGGGGTTCGACAGTGCTGGTCGAACCCTCCACTCCGGCGTCTGGGGCTTCATAGCCCGCTTGACGTGTTTTCCTTGCGCCTCCATTCACTTTCGCCAACATCTGTAAAAGTCGTTTAAAGCTTCAAGACTGTTGAATGCTACATTCCTACCGCTTAAAAAATAAACGAGCCATTCAAGATATGGTGAGCAAATTTGATTTAGGGTAATATAATATTCTCGAAGGATCTATTCGTCAAATATTTAAAGAGGAATCGTTGCTCAACTATATATTCTTGCAATGTTGGCAAAAGAGTGGACTGAATACAAATATTTTTAGAAGTCGACCTTATTTCTCTGCATAGTTTCTTTGCTTCAAAGATTTACAACGTTTCAAAATCGAAGTGTTTTCGAGATGAACTACTATAAAAACGATTATAGAAAAAATGATTATCAATGCCATATGTATGTTCATTAAGAATTTTAAGCAACTTAAGCTTGGATGTTTTCAATTTGAGATGTGATTTTCGATTCGGCATTCAACCTTGGCAATCGGCTCGATTTTTCGGTTCATAATCAAGGAAAGTAGCCGTAAAGCACAACGCCTTCTAAAATAGGCACTTATTAGAGAACAGATTCGCGTGTAATGGGAAAGATTTGTGAGCGAAAGAGTTACCTCTCAACCTTTTAGCAGTAATAGGTAACGTTATATTTCGTCGCAAATCTTCACTGCCTATTTCTTATATTTATCCGAAATGCACAGACTATATGAGCGTGAAATATCGTTAACAATGAATGGCACACCTGTGTTTTAGTGACTTCTCTCCAGATGTTGCCGGACCGCGATTTGCAGAAATCGAGTTCATTTTGCATGACTGATTGCATATGCTGCATGTAATTGTAGAGCATCGGTACGGAAATAACGCATACTAAAGTTGCTATTGTTGAGACAGCAACACCTAGGAAAGCAACTCGTCGAAGATTATTGCATTCTTTTTCGCGGTCCTCCTTTTCGTACATCTGCAAAATATTCGCATTTTCAGTGAGCATATCAGAATATAGGTGAATGAATTCAATGATCATTTCCTTGAAATTATGCTTGATCACTGAGATGCGCGATTGGCTAGGTGAATCTCATTGTCGTTCACCAATAACTTTCAGGTATTTAAAATTTTGAAGACTTTTAGAGAGGGGCGAGAGAGTTTGCATTGATTACTAAGGAGATAGTTTCATGCAAGCAGAGATTATTTCATTTTTAGCAACTTTAGAGGAAGAGAAATTTTGTATAGAGGTGTATTATTTGAGGCTCTATGAGAAATTGCGGCCAACTTATAGTTGTGGGCAGCGGGCTGATATCCGCAAGTGAAAACCGTTTTATTTTTTTCTGAAGCGGGTGAATTCAACAATGAGACAGAATATGGAAACTCTGCATTTGAAGAAATTTGACATTTGAAGAAAACTCTGTATTTCGTAGTATTATTCAATGGCATTAAAGCCGATATTTTTTCTCCTTTCATTAAGCCTCTCAACAGATAACAATATTGTTGATAAATAAAAATTGCTGCTAGATGAAGCTATTCTATTTCGATTGATATAGAAATAAATGCAAATATAAGCGAAAGAATATTAATAATTACTTTATTGGAGGAGCAGATGATGTAGAAAGAGGTTCGAATGTGATTTGCCAAGCTACTGGATCTTATATAGGCGATTCGAAAAGGGTTCCGAGACGGCAATCGCAAATCTTGCTCAATTTGTGCGTTTAATTTACAGTGATGAACATAGTTGAAAAAAAAGCCGCCGAAGGAAGAGTGCGTCAAACTGAAACAAAGGAACTCATCCGTGGCACAACGCGTAAGGTTTTTTTTTTCTGACTAATCTCCTATGTTTGGATTTAAACAAAGGGCTCCCGGATGAAAAATTTTCCACCTTTTTTATGCTGGAAATACTTTTCGGTTCAACTCATATTACGATGATCAATATCAGCGAGCGACACAGATTTTTTGACCTCTTGCTGTGGCAAATCGTCCGTTTAGAAATATCATTAATGTGCATCAAAAATAAATCAAATGATGAGGGCCTTCTTCTCTTACACATACCATTATCACTTTTCTGATGGC